>JAJOOO010004777.1:0-24160 GCA_029582685.1 Solanum piurae | reverse complement strand
GCAGGAAGAGTCATACAAGATTGTAAGGGCTCTTGGATAGCAAGATTATCAGCGAAAGTTAATGTTATTAATGCACTACACTCAAAACTACTAGCCTTATTGCTAGGGCTTAGAATGGCAGTAAGAATGGGTATCTCAACTATCCAAATTGATACAGACTCATAGACATTATTTATAAAGGTCATGATAACACAATTTTTGAATGTAGGGAGTTACTCCAGAAGCTGAGGAACCCACAGATTAGCCATAGCTACAGGGAGAAAAATCAGGTGGCTGATATGCTAGCTAAAGAAGCATTAAAACTAACAGAGGACATAGATTTTGTGGAATGGACAGCGCCACCATTGTTTGTCTCGAAGACCATCGATTCTGATAATGAGGGAGCCACTTTTGATAGGAAGAACCTGACCCTACTAATAACGGATAGTTTAATTTTGTTGGTAACTTAGCAAGTATTCCGTTTGATTGTAATGTTTGAGGCCACCGGCCTTGTGTATGCATATTATATATAATTAAATAAATACCCTTTTCAACCAAAAAAAACTTTTAAACAAAGTAACCCATCAATCTGTTTGTTGTTGCATTGTTTATCTATGAAGAGACATGAAAAAGAACATTTGGATCCAAAAAAGAGAAACTATTTATAAGTTGATATCCCTTCCTTTATTGAGACTGCTGAATAATAAGCCTAAGGGCAAAGTTGTAACCAAAATGACCAACTAAAAAGTTAGTTATTACCTTTTCAATAAAATTCAAATATAAAAATAAATATAGTATCTAACTTTTTTTAGACTAATAAAAATTTAGGAAAATTAAATAATTAGAATACAACAAGAAGTAATTAAAAAAATATACTAAAATCAAAACTAATAAAAAAAATTATTTTATATACTCCTTTTCTTCTTTTTAATTTCCCTTTTTCTCATTTATTTCTTTAATCATTTATTTTTCTATATTTTTTCCTTTATTTTTCTCCTTTTTCCACTCTTTTCTCCTCTATTGTTGTTTTTAACTTTTGCATTTTATTTTATATTTCAATTTCTTTATTTCCTGTTCCTTTTATTTTCCCCTCTTCTTGTTTCCGATTATTTTCTTATTCTTTATTATTTTTCTTCTTTTTCTCAAATCATAACATTCTCTATTTTTTCACCATAATTTAATTTTATATATACTATCATGATATCATTGATGTCGGCTTCAATTTTTTTGTGAGACCTCCATGATACAATCAAAATATATCTACATATTGTCACGGTATCATTGATGCATGCTTCGATCCTTCAGTCCTTTAGTGAGACCTTCATGATACCATCACACACTATAATCATGATGCTTGAGACAAACAACTCGGAGGATGTTGGGACCATTGTTGTAAGTTACATTCTTATCTAAATTCATCTCGTACAACAATCTTCACATTTCACATTGATGCATGAACAACATTAGGAAGGCTTGATTTGTGACGTGACAAATAAAAACCAAACAAAAAGTCTTTTATATACATAGTACCAGAAAAAAAATTAAAATATAGATTATTTGAATCTTCAAATACATCTTGATTGATCAATACAAATGAGCTGGAGATAAACCCTCCATCTCAATAGCCAATGTTTGTTAAGGAGTTTTGAAGTACCTTCAAAGATCCAAGAAATAATAATTCAATCAACTAATTAATAAGTATAAATTGAGCAGACTGTAAACATGGATATTAGAGAGTTATAAAATAAAAAAGATGCATTTGTTTCCTCTATTGCACATACATTTTGCAGGAGAAAATTTAATGGATAGACCCTTGCATTATAGTTGATTCTAAATTGGCCCCCTTTTTATTAAAAACACAAGCAGTAAAAGAATTTTATGTAATTAAGAAACATATTTGTAAATGTCTATTTTTACAATAACTTTTTCAAGCCATACAATCCTACAAGGTGTGGGACATAGGAAAAGCTGAAAAATAGGATGACCATTTTTTTACTTGGATGTAGCTTGCAGATACACTTGCAGATACAATCCTCTTCACATGGAGCATCTCGCGAAAGATATCTTTGTTACCATGTTGCACCTCAAACGCATGACACTTGTTCCAGAAATCAGGGTCTGCGAATTGAGATGAGTGCTTGTATAGTGCACGAGCATGATCAATCTCTCCTAGGCTCTTCTTAAGTTCAACATACTTTAAGCACATAACTTTGGAAGCCCAGACTCAATTACATGTTCATATATCTTCGGTGTTCTTGGAACACCAAATATCTCAGCTGCAGAAGCTATTTAGATCTCATACATACTCAAACTTTTGTAACTTGATCATAAATGTTGGAATGTATGCGTCCACGTATATCAATGGGACCAGGTCCTCGGCACAGTTGCAAAACAAGCAGTAAAGTAAATGTTGAAGTTAAAGATTGCACAACCAACTTTACGTGGAAACCTCCTTGCTAAAGGGAGTAAAACCACGACCTGGCCTGCCAGGACTTTTCAAACTGCTTTCACTAATCTTCTCAAGCAAAAGTAAAAGTCAGTTTACAAACTGAGATTAGCCTACTAATTCCAACTCTAAGCAATACCTCCTATTAGTTAGATGAGCCAGAGCAGATACAACACTGCCCACTAAGCTGTTACCGTAGATAACTTAGACTTTGCTAAGCGGATACTACATCGCCCACTAAATCAATTAGCTCCTAGATGACTTAGACTTTGACTGAGCAGATGCAACACTGCTCATTAAATCGGCTAACTCTAACCGACTTAGACCTTTCACACAGAAACAAATGATCTACTATCCTTTATAACTTAGGAGTAGATTTATAATATAATCACATAAGACACAAAGCTCTAAATACAACAAAGACTCTTCTTCACTCTATCAGGTCCCTTATTTGTTGAGTTGAGCAGTGTTCTTCCTTGAAGATGGCCTTCTTTTCAAGCTTATGAATTTTCAGAGAAAATCCAAGTTTTGTTTGCCAAATCTTGAGTTATTTTGGAAAGAGATGATATAAATCAACACAAACTCATTGAAACAATCCTATTGGCTGAAGGCCTGTTGTTTAGAAAAGTTGTGCACCTACCACATCAGAGATAGCAGCTTTTCTGATAGCCGTCTTGTCACCTTTTCACATAAGCAATCTTGCAGGGACCAGGTCCCTTGCAAACTTCTTTATGAGTTCTTGAAAGGCTTGCTGGCTGACTTCCTCCTTTGAATGAATGAATTTAATATGGTGTTTGTCAATATATTAGTCATGAAGAATTATTATCCAATGTACAAACACCCTCTTCGCTTCTGATTGGTGAAGTACTCTGCAGTTTCACCAACTCTCTGACACGGACAACTTTTACAGCTGTGCAGTACTTTGACAACTAGACGAGCATACTCTACAGAGGACCAGGTCCCTGCACTTGTGAGGAGATCATCAAAACATCTAGGAGCGTTAGCACTTATCATTTTCCCCCTTTTTGATGATGACAAACAACCTACACAGATCCTCACGTGAGTGTAAACATTCATTCAAATACACAACAAATTCCCCCTTTGTTAGTGCATGACTAACAACAATGTTCCCCCTTAGTATGTTCCCCCTTAGATCAATGCCCCTAATTCCAGTTAACTTTACAACAAACTTCCCCCTTTTGACATCATTGAAAAGGTGAAGCAGTAAACATATTCAAGTTAAATGCAAGGCAACAAAGAATTCAGGGTCTTGGGACAAACAAAACATGTACCGGGAAGAAACATACATAGCATTAGATCACAAATATTGATCACTGTAATCAGTCAAAACAACACAAAGCCACAAGAGTGTTAATCAGGATTGAAGAACAAAGAGGGAAACTAGGGAAATAAGACACTTTTAGGATGGAGAGAGAAGGGGATTGAGACAGATGCTCATTTGCATCCTCATGAACCTTGATAAGCTTCCTGTTGAAAGCCTTAACTTCCTCACTGAGTGAGGCATTTGTCTTCAGCAGCCTTTCATTTTCATCCCTTAACTTTTGCAACATCTGCTCATTTCCATCACTGGTACTAGGTCCCCTCGAAATCGCCTTCTATAATTCAGACTTTAGTGTAGCGATTTCAATCTCCTTGTTATTCGGAATCTCAGTAAGAACAGTCACTTCCCATTTAATAGCATCCTACTGCTCTAGAACATCTGCCACTTGAGATCTGCCCATAATGTTTCCTTCAACACACTCACATTCCATCATAATGGCAGGGAGGTTGATCTCCTCAAATTCATCAAGCTTCTCCATAAGAAAAAGGTCAGCAGCAGATGCCATTGTTCTCTTTTCAGTTCTGGGCACAAACACTTTGTTAATGAACTCGAAAAGCAACTGATATTTCCCTTTGAAAAACCTTTTTGGTAACCCTGCTCTTTTGACATCTCCACATTTTGCGGCAAGTTTAGTGAAGTCACTGAATGGTTTACAACCTTCAATCGTTCGAATTCCTTCCACATGAACTCCTAAAATGATCCCCAAAATTTCTTCATCCAAATATATTTCGACAACCCTGACAGTATTGATGATTCCACCACCTTCCAAAAGTTCCATTTTGTAGAAAAATTCACGCACCCCAGGTTCGTGCAAGTACGGAACTGGTGTTTCAAAGAGATGGTTCCATCCTTGAATGGAGACAGCATCAAAGAGATTTGACATGCCAAATTTGGTTAGAATGTCAGGGTCAAAGACTTTGCCATTTAAAACCTTTTGGTTCTCCATTACCGTTATCCGCTCCTCCCTTATCATTTTCTTTTCTTCACTTTGTTTTTGAACCCTAGGATCTGGTCCCTTTATGGGTTTTAATTTTTCAGCCACCTGTTTTCTAACTTTCTCCCTTTTCACAGGAGATTTTTTTGCAGCCTTCTGGAGTAGAAAAGGAAAAGTTGAATGAACTAGGGTTTTCAACTTCTTGAGAGATAGGGATCTTTGAAGAAGAATTAGAGTTAGGCATTTTGAGAGAAAGAGAGAAAAGCTTTGGAGAGGGGATTAGTGAATTCCAACAAGAATTGTTTGAAGAGATTTTGTAATTTGATTCACTAAGAGAAATAGTATATAAAACCAAAAAGATATCGGGTCCCCAACAGTAGCAACCTTTGGCTTAAAAGAGAAAAGACGTCTGAAATTGATGCGATGAATGGGTGACAGACATGTGGCAGTGATGTTGACAGACAGACAGTGTAGCGTAAGTGATACTAACCTCATGAGGACCAGGTCCCCTTTTCAGTTTGCAACCCTGCCTGTATGATTAGATCTTCCCTTCAGCTAAACACACCATGAGTGTATACCTGCATTAAGGTACCAGAAGTGAATTCTTAAGTGGCAAACATTAAACAAGTATAGATACCTGCCCTCTGTAACATAATCAAAATAGAAGATTTTCGTGCAAACTTGTCAAGGAATCAGGTAATCTTGTGCATCCCTAGTGTCATCCTGTTTTTAATGAAACATTATTTACTCAATGACTTTGTAAAGATATTAGCCAGCTGGTCTTTAGTCTTACTGAACTTCATCACCACATTTTTCTTCTCAACATTGTCCCTCAAGAAATCAGTGATGATCCAAGAAAATATGCCATGCCTGATGTACTCTTTTGATCTACAAGAAAGCCTGCATAGTCAGCATCTGCAAAACCAGTTAGATCAAGTGAGTTTATTAGGTAGAAGAGGATCAGGTCCTGAGTTTCTTTCAGGTATCTCAATATTCGTTTAGCAGCTTGTAGATGTGACTCCTTTGGTGCAGCTTGAAACCTTTCACACATCCGTACACTGAAGACTATGTCTGGTCTGCTTGCAGTGAGATACAAGAGTGACCCAATGATTCCCTTATACATAGTTTGATTTACCTCAACTCCATCTTCATCCAAGTCAAGCTTCACACTTGTGCTCATGGGAGTGTCAAGAACTTTTGCCTCAATCAGATTGAACTTTCGAAGCAGTTCCTTGATGTATTTCTCTTGACATATAGAGGTACCCTGAACGGACTGTTTGATTTGCAGGCCTAGGAAGAAAGTGAGTTTTCCCATCATGCTCATTTCAAACTCACTGCTCATCAGATCAGCAAATTCCTTGCAATGTAAATATGTAATGGCTCAAAAAATAATATCATCCCCATAAACATGCACAATTAACAACTTTTTTCCTCTGGATTTCAAGAACAGAGAATTATCAATTTTACCTCTTTTGAACCCATTTGCAAGAAGAAATTTTGACAGGCGTTCATACCAAGCTCTGGGAGCTTGTTTCAACCCATACAGAGCCTTGTCTAACTTCAGCACATGATTTGGCAGTTTTGTATCTTCAAAGCCTGGGGGCTGTTTGACATACACATCTTCCTTCAGATTCTCATTCAAGAAGGCACTCTTGACATCCATTTGAAAGAGCTTAAATTTCATATGAGCATCAAATGCTATTAGAATTCTGATGGCTTCTATTCTGGCTACAGGAGCAAAAGTGTCATCATAGTCAATCTCCTCCTCTTGGCTGTACCCCTGCACCACAAGCCTTGACTTGTTTCTAGTAATGGTTTGATGCCCATCAAGTTTGTTTCTGAACACCCAACTTGTTCCAATAGATGTTATGTTGATAGGTCGGGGGACAAGGTGCCACACTTTGCTCCTCTCAAACTGACGAAGTTCTTCTTGCATTGATGTTACCCAATCTGCATCCTGTAGATCTTCTTTGATGTTCCTTGGTTCAATGGATGACATAAAGGCTGAATATGCAACTAGATTTCTTGTCCTTAATCTAGTTTGAATTCCCGAGTCAAGTGGAGAGATGAGATTGTCCAATGGATGAGAGGATTGATGTTTCCATCCGAACTTTCTGATCGACTCTTCTTTGATTTCAGCATCAGATTCAGCATCATCATCTTCATGATTTTGAGATGGAACCTTCTGGGTAGTATCAGAGGGACCAGGTGCTCCTGTGAGATCTGCATCAATTTCCTTTGCAACCTGTTTGTTTTCAGGGTTTAGGATATGATTGTCTTCCCTTTCCTTGATTAGCTCCTCCATCTCATGGTCTTTCTTTTGATCACCAATTTTCTCAGATTCATCGAATGTCACATAAATTCTCTCTTCGACACATAGAGTTCTTTTGTTAGACATTTTGGGCCTTGCTGGTAGAAGAGTATCCTACAAACACACCTTCATCACTCCTGGCATCAAACTTACCCAAGTCATCCTTTCCATTATTTAGTACAAAGCATTTGCACCCAAATGGCGTAAGGTGAGCAATTGAAGGTTTTTTGTCGTTCAACAAATCATAAGGTGTCTTCTTTATCATAGACCTGATTTATTAGTAACATAGCATGGTGTGTTGACTGCTTCTGCCCAGAAGTTCATAGCCATCCCTGAGTCAATCAGCATAGTCCTTGCAATATCAACCAGAGTTCTGTTCTTTCTCTCAACCACTCCGTTTTGTTGAGAAGTTCTTGGTGCAGAGAAATTATGATTGATTCCATTTTCAACACAAAAACTTTCAATTTGAGAGTTCTCAAACTCTGTCCCATGGTCATATATAATACTAGCAATCTTGCAGTTGACCTTCAGTTGAATTGCTCCCCTGCTTTGAATTCTGACAGGTTCACACAGATCCATGTGGAGAAGTTCCAAAGGTCTGGTAGTTCTCACACCTTTCTTTGCCTTGAAAGAAGTTTGCCTTTTGCACAGGTGTCACAGACTTTGTCATTTGAGAACTTCATCTTTGGTAGTCCGCGGACTAGGTCCCCTGCAACAAGCTTGTTAAGTAAAGAGGTACTTACATGACCTAGTCGTTTATGCCAAAGATTTGCGTCATCAATTTGAGCACTCAGACATGATAAGTTGTCTTCTTCAATAGAATCAAGATCATCAACATACATATTCTTGACTCTTTTTGCAGACATTACAATTTTCTTAATTGCACAGTTTGTAACCACACACCCTGCAGACATGAACTTGACTTCATTTCTCTTGTCGCAAATTTGATACAGACTTAAGAGATTAAACTTCAGACCATCTATAGAGTGTACACTGTCTATGGAATGATCTACAGTTCTTCCTATCTTGCCAATACCAAGAATAATACATTTCTTTCCATCGCCAAATGACACACCACCACCTTGGTGTGCTTTCAAAGAGAGGAAGTTTAGAGTATTTCCAGTCATATGCCTTGAGCATCCACTATCCATGTAGCAGCATTGACTGCTCCCTCTCTTCTGCGCATGAATCACTTATTAGACTTAGGAACCCACTTCAAACGGAGTTCCCAAAAACTGTCAAAAGGTTTAATGAGAAACCTTCATGTCCATGGAGGTAAAGTGTTCTTGCTAATATGGTAACCAGGACCAGGTACCTTTTTATTTTTCTCAACAACTTTTCTTGACTTAAGAAACTTCTCCTGACTTTCTTTTACTTTCATCAGCTTCTCACACTTCTTTTTCAGATGACCATTTTTACCACAATGGGTACACAAGAGGTTGTCTGAGACAGATACATATTTACTATGTGGATTGTAAGGAGGATCTATCTGTCTACAACCTAATACCTTTCTGCTTTTGAACTGTTGACTTGCTAAGTTCGTGAGAATTTTAGACGAGTCAGTCCATTTTAGAGAGTGGTTCAGTTCTTCCTTGATCTTACATAGATCCTTCATTAGCCAAGAGTTTCTTTCTAAGGAGGCAACTAACTTGGACTCAGAGGTCTGAAGTTTTTCTTCTAGTTCAACCTCAAAATCACTGAGTTTTCGCTACCCCCCTTTACTGGTACCAGGTCCCTCACTAAGTTCCAGACTATCAGTCTCAAGGATACCTATCCTGATACTCAGTTCAAACATTTGAGCATTAAGAATCGAGTTTTCATCTTCGCACAGACTCAGCTTTTCACTAATCATCAAATTTTCAGAGGTCAGTTCATCAACTGAGTCAATTAATAAAGCAACAAGTTTTCTCAAATTTTTAATGGGAAGAGAGTTTAAATCTTCTTTAAGATCGAAAAGAGTTACCTCATTTTGATCCTCTTCATCATCAAATTTAGACATTAAAGAGAAAATGGAGTTGAAGACATTTTCATCATCTTTAATAGCCATCATTGAAACATCTTCATGACTTTCTGTATCTTCTTTTGACTTACTTGAATCATTTCCCCAAACAGCCAAGGATTTTCTTACCAGTTGATCAGCATGAGCCTTTCTCCGAGCATGGTCTGGGACCAGGTCCCTCTTGCGAGGTCTGAAGTCCTGAGTTTCCTACTTCTGGTTGGGACAGTCCCTCATAAAATGACCAGGTTTGCCATATTTATGACAAAGGTCATTTGCGTTTGCTGCTCTGCTGGTTGAAGCCTTCTTTTGAAAGACGTCATGTTTCTTGATGATTTTCTGAAACCTTTTAGTAACATAGGCCATTTCATCCTCTTCCTCAGTCGCATCATTTTGTGAGGTTTTCAGAGCAACATATTTCTCCTTTTTTCCCTCCTTCATGCTTGTCCCCTGCTTTTTGTTCAGCTCGTAGGTTTGGAGATTTCCAATCAGCTCATCCATGACAAGTGTCTTCAGATCTTTTTTCTCTGTTATAGCGTTAACTTTGCTTTCCCATGACTTTGGAAGAACCTTGAGAATCTTGCGAACTTGTTTGCTTAAGGGAATGGGCTCACCTAAGTACCTTAGTTCGTTGGTGATGGAAGTGAATCTTGAGTTCATTTCAAAGATAGTTTCACCTTCCTTCATACAAAAACTTTCATATTGAGTCGTAAGCATATCAACTTTAGACTCTTTTACTCGTTGTGTTCCCTCATGGGCTGTTTGGAGACAATCTCATATCTCTTTAGTTGATTCACAAGAAGAAATTCTATTGTACTCATTGAATCCAATCCCACACACTAGAATCTTCTTTGCTTTATAATTCTTCTCTATCTTTTTCATGTCCATCTCATTGTACTCCTTTCTAGTTTTGACAACTGTTGTAGTGAGTTCTCTGTCTTTCACTTCCTTTGTGGGAATGTATGGTCTGTCGAGGATTACATCCCACAGCTCAGTGTCTTCAGCATTGATATAGTCATGCATGCGATTCTTCCACCACCCACAGTATTGTCCATTAAAGCGGGGTGGTCTGGTCGAAGAATGACCTTCCTCCATATTGGGTGGAACAGTCATTCCTTCAGGATCTTTTCTTTTCTTGGTGTTAACCAAACTGAAAAGTGAGTCTCTGATACCACTTGTTGGAATGTATGCATCCACATATATCAATGGGACCAGGTTCTCGGCACAGTTTCGAAACAAGCAGTAAAGTAAATATTGAAGTTAAAGATTGCACAACCAACTTTACGTGGAAATTAAACCTCTTTGCTCAAGGGAGTAAAACCACGACCTGGCCTGCCAAGACTTTTCAAACTGCTTTCACTAATCTTCTCAAGGAAAATTAAAAGTCAGTTTACAAACTGAGATTAGCCTACTAATCCCAACTATAAGCAATACCTCCTATTACTTAGATGAGCCAGAGGAGATACAACACTGCCCACTAAGCTATCACCCTAGATAACTTAGATGTCTGTTGTGGAAGAACAATTGATAGTTCTAGAAGCTAAAAATCTAGAACTTAGGGAAAAATTAAAAATGATGAGTGAGAAATGTGGCAAAAGAAAGGGAGAGGCTAGCAGCTTGCAAATCGATCTAGAAACTAGTTTGAATACTGCTGAAACAAAACTTGTTATGGCCTTGAGAGAAATAATCAGTTAGAGAGGGACTTGGTCCGTGTCAAAGAAGAACTGAACAAATCTCTAAAATGGACCACCTCTTCAAAATTGCTTGCCAATCTTACCAGTCAGGGTCAAAATGATAGGAAGGGGTTAGAAAATTCAAGAAAAAGTTCTTCTTACAATCTCCATAGCAAATATGTGTCTGTGTCTGATAATTTGTTGTGTCTTCATTGTGGTCGTGATGGTCATTTGAAGAAGGACTGTCCAGCTTGGAAAAGGACCCAAGATAACCTCTCAAACTATTCCAAACAGAAGAACATGCAGAAGAAGGGACCTGGTCGTGCTTCTGGTCCTAAGTTGAAGAAAATCAATATGCCTCACTGGATAAAGAACTCTTTTATCACTCATTTATCTCCTTACTGGAAACTCCGACTTAAGTGGGTTCCCAAGGTTAACAAGTGATATAGTATGCAGGTAAGAGAAAGTAGCGGTAGTTCGTGGTGGTTTATGAATAGCGGATGCTCAAAGCACGTGACTGGGAAAATTGAAAACTTCCTCTCTCAAGGCACTTCAAAGTGGAGGTGTCTCGTTTGGCAAATGACAAGAAATGATAAATGGATGGTCACAACTTGATCTCTCGAATGATGATATTGACAAAGAATGAGATGCAAGAATATGTACTGCTAATCTAAACACTACTCGTTGTAACATTCTCACTTCCATTGATGCTTAAGGTGAGAATACCGTTCTATGATACATAAGACTTGGCCAGTTAAGCTCTTCTCTCTAAACAAACTTGTGTCAAGGGACCTGGTCCACGGTCTGCCCAAAATAAAATTTGCAGACGACAAAGTTTGAGATGCTTGTGTTAAAAGGAAGCATATCAGATCATCCTTCAAGTGAAATATGCAGGCTGTTAATCTTCCAAAGGAATTTCAGGCTGAAATGGTGAATAGTACATGTTTTGTGACCAAAATAATGATATTGAGAAGTGTAATCTCAATGATGTTGAAAGAGTATTTGTGGAATACTCGTCCTCCAACAAGGCTTATTCGGTGTATAAAAAATGTGTGCATTGAAAAATATGTTCATGTGATTTTTGATGAGTCTGAAATAATTGAGAAGTAAGTTGCAAAACAAAGAAGATTCTGAGATGGAAGAGATCTTTCAGATTCAGAAAGATGATCTAAACAATGAACTTACTGAAGAACATCATCTTCATGAATCCAACAATCTCAAGGAAGCTGATGCAGATTATGAACCTGATGAGGGACTCGGTCCTGTAGACAGTGCTGAACAAAGATGATGCAATTCAAACTAATAATTTGACTTCTGAAGGTGAGAAATAAGAACCTGATCAAGCCCAGTTTGAAAGAAGCAAAGTATGACACTCGGTTCCCAAACAAGTTGATAGGTTGTCCAAGTTCCTTTTCAACAATGGCTTCAAAAGAGGTAAAATTGTCAAAAACTCCTCTTTTTCAAATCACAAGGAAATGAATTGCTGATCATTCAAGTGTATATCGATGATGTCATCTTTGGATCAACTTTTTGAATTGTTGTGTGAAGAGTTTGCCGCATTCATGGGTAGTGAGTTCTAAATAAGCACAATGGGAGATTTCTTCTTAGAGCTACAGATTCAGCAAAACTCTAAAGGTACCCTCGATTGTCTACAAAAGTGCATCAATGAGCTGCTCTAAGGCTTGGCATACTTGAAGTCAAGACAATGTTAACAGGGGGTAAAGTCATCATGAAACTTTGCAAAATGGAAGATCAAGTGGCCGAAATCTTCACCAATACACTGAGAAAGGACTAGTTTGTCAAGAACAGGGACCTGGTTCCAGCTCAGCGGAGCTACTGAAGAAGATTCACATTATAAATGACAAGGCAATTGATACTCCCATGGGAATCAACTCGAAGCTAGGTGCTGATGGATCTGGTCCAGATGTAAATGATTCAAGTGTTAGGATTTATGCAAGATTCCAAGATTGTCCAACGGAATCACATTTAAAGGCTGCTCAGAGAATCATAAGACATTTGAAGAAGACAGAGACTTGGTTCTATTATGTCCATTATGAGACATTTTGATTGGAGAAACATGTGATGCTGACTATGCTGGGTATCAAGTTGATAGAAAGAGTACCTCAGGATTGGATTATGTTCTAGGTTGATCTCTCACTCATGGGGAACTAAAAGGCAAGATTTGATTGCTCCTTCAACAATTGAGGCAGAGTATGTAGCAGGTGAAGCTTGAAGTGCTCAACTCTTGTAGATCAAGCAGTGTCTTGAAGCTCTTAGAAGACCTGGATGAGATAATCAAACTGAAGTTGGGAATGCTGAAACCTACTTGAACGGATACGAAGCAATCAACTCTCTCATGACTATGCAAATGGAGCAGGTATCCTTGCTTTTCAGTTATGTATGTTTTAGCAAATTCAGTCTCATACCTTTTGTAGGTAAACACACATGGCAAAAAGGCTGAAGGAAAAGGGAGGTCAAGACAGATCTAGGCAATCACATTCAAACTACAGAGAGGAACCCAGTTTGTTCTCGAAGGTTAGCACTCTTAACATTGCAGTTTGAATTATGCATGAGAACCGTTGCAATTGCCACATGTCTGTCATTCAGGTATCTGACTGTTTGTCCATCTTTTGACTACCAAAATGACACCTTTTTTTTCATAATACACCCTTTCACTTCCTTCATACTTCATCTTTCTTTCTATCTCCCCAGAAAATTAAAATCCCTTTCAAAACCCTCTTTTCTCCTCTCTAAAAAAACACACCATTTGATCTTACAAAAGAATTTTTGGTTGGAGAAATTTTTTAGTGTGATGAGGGACCAGGTCCGACACAAAAAAAATGGAAATAAAAAATATATATATATGAAATGGTTCCTCAATTATTGATATATTCATCTCGGAGGCCTTGAGTAAGTTTAATCTTACTAATCTTCTGTTATGAGAAACTCAGGCTTGATATGGAAGCTATGACAATTGCTCCTACTAACAGGGATACTAAAATAGTTTGTTTGAAGGCTTAGCTTCTGGAGGAACAATCAGAGTGACCAGGTTGGGAAAAAAAACCAACAAAGCATGCTGAACTTTAAGAGAAGCTTCTAAAAAACCATGCTAAGGGATATGTTCTACTAATTCTATTCCTTCCATCCCTTGCTCCCAAGCCACCCCCTTTCTCCCTAAATTTCCATGTCAGTCATCATTCCTCTTTTCTATCGAAACTCAATGGATATTTCCTTGGTTCTCATTCATAATGATGTCTGCAATGCTTTGATGGCTGATCTTTTACTTGTGAATGAAAATGTCTTGTTTCTACTGACTTGTCTCATTACTTTATGCATTTTTTTCCCATGTTCAGTGTTGCCCAAGTGGCCAATAATTTGCTTGAACTACATTTCTGGTAACTTGGTTTACTGCGTTAACCCTTTTTTATGATGTCAAAAGGGGGAAGATTGTTAGGGTATGAGATCAATCATGGTATGAGATCAATGATAAGATGGTCATGACGATAGGGGGAAGAAGTGCCACTTGATGATGACATGGTCATGCCGATAGGGGAATAAGTGCTACTTGAAGAGGATATGGTCATGCCGATAGAGGGAAGAAGTTGAAAAAGTTTATCATCATCAAAAATGGGGAAAATGTTATTTTGATGTTTTGATGATTTGACAAACTTCGGGGATGATGAAACTCCAGGTACCTGAAGAGTTCTTGTTGATAGGGGGAACTGGTGAATAAGTTTGTTATCATCAAAAAGGGGGGAAATTTTAGTTTGGAGCTGATATTAAGTTTTGATTATTTAACAAACTTAGGGATCTAACAAGGGACCAGATCCTTGTTATTGAAACTGCTGGAAGGGGAAATAAATGAATAAACTCAGTGTGAGGAATATTTGTGTGTAATCATCAAAAAGGGGGGAAATGTTATATTCTAGGTGTTTTGATGATCCTCACAAATGTAGGGACTTGGTCCCTGGGAGAGTGCTCTCGTCCAGATTCAAATGGGGTACAACTATAAAGCTGTCATGTTAGGTGGTAGGTGAAAAGTGCAGTGTATTGCACCAATAAGAAGAGCGGACGAGATTATTTGTTTCAGTGTTTCACAAATGCAGGGACATGGTCCCTGGCAGAGTTCTCTCCATCAGATGCATAATGGGGTACAACTGTAAAGTTGTCCTGTCAGTCAGTGGATGGTGAGGCGCCAACGTATTGAACCAATCAGAATGGACGAGGGTGTTTGTCCAATGGGTAATAACTCCTTATGGTTGATATTTTCAACATGACAAACACCATATTAAATTCATTCAGTCAAAGGAGGAAGTGAGCCAGCACGCCTTTTCAAGAACTCCCAAAGAACATTGCAATGGACTTGGTCCCTATAAGACTGCGATATGAAAAGGTGACAAGACAGCCGTCAGAAAGGTTGCCAACTCTGATGTGGTTGGTGCACATCCTTTCATGACAGCAGGCTTTCAGCCAATGGCCTTGTCCCAAGGGTTTGTGTCCACTTTGATAATAGTCTCTTCTCCAAACACAAACCCAAGATTTTGGCAAACAAAGTTGTGAATTTCCAAAAAAATCATAAGCTCAAAAGAAAAGGCCATCTTCAAAGAAGTATTATCCTCAAGATCCACAGGGATCTGATAAAGCTGCAAGCTGTCTAGTTGTCTTAGGATTATATATTCCGGGATTACATTGTAAATATATTCCTAATCTATAAAGGAATTAGATCGTTGTTCAGTTCGTCTAAAAGTCTAAGTCGGTTAAGGTCAACAGATTTAGTGGGCAACATTGTTGCTTCTTAGTCAAATTCTAAGTCATCTAGGTGGGATGGTTTAGTGGGCAACGTGGTTGTTGCTTAGTCAAATTTTAAGTTATCTAAATGTGGGTAGCTTAGTGGGCAATAGTGTTATTGCTTAGTTACTCTCTTTGTAGTAAGAGTTGCTACATTGAGGGGGGAGGGATTTAGTGTTAAATTCCTAGGTTGCAAGAATTTGTAATCTGAATCGTTGCTCCGTTTGAGTGAAATAGAGTTTGGGTTGAAAAGTCTGTGAGGACAGGTCGTGGTTTTCACCGTCCTTGAGCAAGGGAGTTTCCACGTAAAATCCTTGTGCAGATTTTACTTTCAGTTATTTACCTTCTGCATTTATTTCAGTTACTGTTCTTGCTGAGTCAAGAGACCTGGTCGTTGATGTGTAGTGGACGCGTACTACTACTTGTGCTGACATTACTGTTCTTACTTGAGTAAGGGACCTGGTTCATTGACTGTTAGTGGTAGCATACATTCCAACAGTACGTTGCAGCTGAACTAATGCCGACGATCCTATATGCATCACATGCGAAACAAGTTTGGCTTGACTTCAAAAAGCGTTTTGATCGATCGAATCTAACGAGAATTTACCATCTCTGGACTGATATTGCGACCTTACGACAAGGTATGGATTCTGTAACCACTTATTACTCTAAATTGATGGATTCATGGCATGAATTAGATATCATGGCACCATTGCATCAGTGTGTTTGTGGGGAATCACGACCTTATTTGGAGCATTTAAGATCTCAACGACTGCTACAATTTCTTATGGGCCTAAATGAAAGTTACAATCAAATTTGAAGTAGTATTCTGGCAAGGAATCTTATTGTTATTGTGAATGAAGTGTATGCTATAGTATAAAAGAGGAGAGCCAATGAACTTTAGGTGTTGTTGATGCCAAGAAGGAGGCAGTGAAACGTATAAACCATCTCCTAAGAAGGAACCAGGAGCTTCAGGTGGTCCTCAGAAGTTTGATTTTTTTTGTGAATATTGTGGGTATTAAAACCATAAAGAGGACAATTGTTATCGCTTGATTGATTATCCTTCTGAATTCCAGAGTCATAAGAAGGACAATAGTAATGATGGTGCAGGATATTCTAGATCTAACGGAGGTGTTCAAGGTGATGGTTCCAACTCTTTAGGAAATACTCAGAATCAGCCCACTGGATACAGACCTCACAGGGTCAATTTCAACATAACTCAGGCAGTTATCGACCACCTAGACCTGATGATAGAGGTGGTTCATCAGGGTTCAGGCCTCGAGCTAACTCCACTCACACTTCAGCAGAGCCGTCCTCCTCACAGGGCCATTTCTTCAGTGATCATCAATATGATTAGATGTTGCACATGATGGGGAATGAAGAGCCATCACAGTATTCTGCTAATCTAGCAGACATCCCTGCTTTACTCTTCAGTGCCTTAGTACATGACTAGATTATTGACACAGGTGCATCTCATCATGTTACTCCATATAAGGAACTTCTTACTTCACTTAGAAGTCCACATGTTGTTTGCAAAGTCCAGGTTCCTACAGGTGACATGTCTCAAATTAATAATGAAGGAAGGACAATGATTATGGGAGATCTAGCTATACACAATGTGTTGCATGTTTCTGAGTTTAAATTCAATTTACTCTCAGTTTCCAAGCTAACCATAGAATTATCTTGTGTTGTTACCTTCTTCCCTGATTTTAGTATATTTCAGGCACTCTCCAATGGCAAGGTCATGGGGATTGGTAAGGAAAGAGAAGGCTTATACATTCTCAAAGAATCTATCATTAGTCCAATATCAGATACATCAGCAAATCTTTCTACTAAGATCTCTACCAGTGCAGAATACACTTTATAGAATTACAGGCTTGGACATACATTTTGTGCAGCTATGCAACACATTTCCTCTCTTCGAAGGAAAGTGCATCCTTATGTCCATGACACCTGTGACGTATGTCCATTAGCTAAGCAAAATAGACTTAAATTTCAAAGTAGTACCACTAAGACTATAGACTGTTTTGATTTAGTCCACCTGGATGTTTGGGGGCCTTATAAAAAGCCTACATATGACATGGAACACTATTTTGTTACATTGGTAGATGACTACAACAGATATACTGGGTCTGCTTAATTCAGTCAAAGAGTGAAGTGTTCACTGTGTTGCAAAATTTCCTGTCATAAATAAAGAATCAGTTTGATGTGTCGATTAAAATGTTTAGATCTGATAATGGTAGAGAGTTTGTTAATTCTCAATGTGTTGATTTATTTCATTCAAAAGGAATCATTCATCAAACAAGTTGTGCTTACACTCCTCAACAAAATGAGTTAGTTGAAAGAAAGCACAAACACATTTTAGAGGTGGCTAGAGCCTTGAAGTTTCAGAGTGGAATACCTATCAGATTCTGGGGGTAATGTGTAAGAACTATTGTGTATCTGATAAACAAACTACCTTCACTGGTCTTAAATGGAAAATCACCATATGAGATGTTATTTAGGAAACAACCAAAGATTGATCACCTAAAAGTCTTTGGATGTCTTTGTTTTGCTAGTGTGCTGCCTAGAGGTGATAAATTTCAAGAAATGGCTAGAAGAGCAGTCATGATAGATTTTTGTGAGAACCAAAATGGATACATGTTATATGAATGTGATATTGGATGTATGTTTGTCAGCAGAGATGTAACATTCAAAGAAACAGTGTTCCCTTTCAAGGATAGAACACATTGTGATGTTGAAGATATGTTGACTGTCACACCACTTGGATCTGCAAATGATTTGGCAGTTGAAGAAAATAATACTCAGGAAAATGTTTACATTCCTGATACAATCATGCAAGAAGTTGTACAAGTTAGAAATCCACATGATTTGCCTGTTGAGACCACTACAACCACAAGTTCAGGAGCTATGGAACTTGCACGTGTTGATGAAGATCCACCAGGGTATCCTACAACCATCAATGAAGTTGCTCATGCAGATATCCCTGATGATGCATAAGTGGTTCCACCTCCAGTCATTCCAGGAAGGCCTTCAAGAAGTTTTAAACCACCCATATGGCTCAATGATTATGTTACTTCTGCTGAATCTGTAACAAACTGCACATATCCCATTGCTAACTACGTTGGTTATACACACTTATCTAGCAAATATCAGGCCTATTTGAGCTCTTTTTCAGCTATTCAAGAACCAAGAACATTTGAAGAGGCATCTCAACATACTGAATGGAATGTTGCCATGCAGCAGGAAATCAATGTCCTAGAGGAGAATCAGACATGGGAACTAATGCCATTGCCACCTGGTAAGCACCCCATAGGATCCAAGTGGATATACAAAGTCAAGCTCAATGCTAGTAGAGACATTGACAAGTACAAGGCAAGATTGGTAGCAAAAGGATACACTCAAAAGGAAGGTTTGGATTACCATGAAACCTTTTCACCAGTAGCAAAGATGGGAACAATTATAAGTGTGGCAGCATCTAAGGATTGGAATCTCTTTCAAATGGATGTAAGCAATGCATTCTTACAAGTAGACCTTTATGAGGAATTTTATATGTCTTTGCCTCAGGGATTTCATGGTATTATTAAAGTCACTATATGGACTCAAGAAAGCCTCAAGACAGTGGAACATTAAATTGACAACTGCCCTGCTTGATGCAGGCTATAAAAAAAGCTCACATGATCATTCTTTGTTCACTAAACACTATGATAGTGATATTGTGATCCTGTTGATATATGTAGATGATATTCTACTTAGAGGAAGCAACATTAAACTTATTGATGATGCAAAGAAGTATTTGCTCAGTCAGTTCAAAGTCAAAGATCTAGGGGAATTAAAGTATTTCGTAGAAATTGAAGTTTTGAGGTCTCAACCTGGAATTTTGATGAATCAGAGGAAGTATGCATTGAAACTTATATATGATGTAGGACTAGCAGGGGCCAAGCCTGTTCACACACCACTGGAGGACAATATTAAGCTTACTACAGTTGAACATGATGAGTGCAAAGGAGTCCATTATGATCCTTTATTTGAAGACACATGCAGATATCAAAGGCTCATTGGAAATTTGATTTACTTGACAATTACTAGGACATGCATTTTTTTGCCGTTCAATTGCTGAGTCAGTTTATGCAACAACCTAAGCAATCAAGAATGGTTGTATTAAGAGTGGTAAGATATGTTAAAGGTTCACTAGGGTTGGGCATATTCCTGAGAAAAGGTCCCATAGAATATTTGGAAGTACACTGTGACTCGGACTGGGCTGGCTGTCTTAATACGAGGAGATCAGTCACATGTTTTGTTCTACAATTAGGTGCTTCATTGATTTCTTGGAAATCCAAGAAGCAACAGACTGTAAGTCGTAGCTAAGCAGAAGCAGAATATTGCAGCATGGCTGCTGCAGTTGCTGAAGTCATCTGGATGGTTGGATTACTGAAGGACTTACCTGTGAATGCATTAACTCTTATACAATTCTACTGTGATAGCAAGGCAGCTATGCAGATTTCTGCAAATCCTATACTCCATGAACGCACGAAACACATCCAGATCGACTGTCATTTTGTAAGGGAAAATATTAAGGAAGGCCTCATACATCCAGTTCATGTGTCCACTAAGTTTCAGCTTGCAGACTTGTTGACAAAAGGGTTGGGAGTGGCACAACACAGTTTCTTGTTATCCAAGCTGGGGGTTTTTGATATCTTTCACCCTCCAGCTTGAGGGGGAGTATTAAAACTAGCCAAAGTTAGTTAGTTAGTTGGAGGCACTGTGAGTGGACTGTTAGTGGAGTTGTTAGCTGTCTAATTTGAGTCAATGAGATTAGAGGAAAGATGGCAGTTGTATGAGCTAATTGTAGACTATATATAGTCATGCTTGTATTCCTTTTTCCAGTTGAAGCAAATAAAAGAGATCAATAAAATAGTTTCTCCATTTTTCTTCCGCAAGATCTGTTTGCAGAGTAGCTTAGAGTGCAGCTCAAGTTTGATAAATGCCTAATTGAGCATAATTTGACAATATAAAAAGTAGAGGATGATGATACAATAATTTCTTTTTCACTTATCATGGAAGATTAGATTTGGGTCTCCTAAGTTGAAGTCACAAAAGGATGTGACTGTCGTGCTACCCACTATCTGCGTTAATGATCAGAAGTAAAAAAAAAAAAAAAAAACAAGATAGCTTTATCAACAACATTTTAATTCCTACTTGTAGGATTATACTGAATATGTACAGTTAGTCAATCTAAGACAAGGAAACCAATAAACTCCATAAACTGTTCGATGCTAGATACATTAGCCAATTCAGACCAGGAAAAAAGTTTTTTAACAACTTTATAAGGCAAAGAAGATAGAGTTACCCAATAGCCTGCAACAGCAGAAAACATATAAAACCACCAAGTGGCTTTACTACAAGTTACAACCATTTATTTCAGATTAACATGCAGTAGCATAGAAAAAACTTAAATGCATTCAACTAATTTTTCTGGGAATAACGTTGTCATTTCTTGAGCAAATCAGCTATATCAGACCTTTTCCAAATCAGTATTTAGGTAGTAGGGGGGTGAACTTTGAAGACTACTTTAAATAATCAAATAGGTAATAGACCCACAGTGATTGTAATAATTCTTTCAATTTCGAGAATAAAATATAGGTAGTAGGGGGGTTGCCTATATTTTTTCCTCACAATCTTAAATTTTGATCTCATGTACTACATAGAGCAGAATGGTAGTTGCAAATGCCACACCAAATGAAAATATAAGTACATCAGATTGTATTGATACCAACATATATATACAATTTCAAAAAGTAATAACTCGAGTTGTAGAAATATAATATTAGTTAGTAATAGAATTTACCTGGTGAAATATTCATCTCATTTTGAAGTTACCTCAACTTGATTCCTATCAATTAGGCATTTCATGGAGAGTTTGTCTAACTACTTGTTTCTCCATATCTGTCTTTAAACAAAAAAAATTGTTGTGATTCATGATATATATAGGTAAGCTTCCTATCAATCAAATGAAACTAAAACATGACTTACTATTAACAATAAATGCAGACTCTTTGTGTCTTCATAGATGTTGCATAGATACATAAAATGAAACTCATAGAGATATCCTAAAAACCAAGATGAAATAATAGGGGCTACACATCTGATAATACATCTTTCTTCCATAGATCAAAAATAGCTCTTGAAGGATCTGCACTTTTAACTAACTCACCAGTCTAATTAATCATTAAATCACCATTCTCGATCGCCATATAATCTCAACAACCACCACCATATCACATTCACTTGTAAAAGTAAACAACCATTAGATACTCTTTGTAGGCATCCTATATGTTTCTATTAAATCATCTTATCTATATAGTTGCTTATATGTGAATCTTGCAGTAATTTTTGGGTCATGTTGATAGGAATCTCCCAAAATATTATCACTCATGTTGGATTCTCCAAAATGTATTATTTTTGAAGTATACATCCAACACGTGTCGATAATTTTTAAGAGTCTCCGCAATATAGATTTCAAGATATCTCAATTTCAGGCAGTCAGTTACATTTAGAAATAGTATATCCAATAGCATATCTTACACTCTGCAAGAAGTTTTCTTTTTAAATTCAACATTACAAAAAGTGAAAGAAACATATATTAGTGCTAAATTGTTTAACTAATCTCATTTAAAGATTGAATCGTTAGAAATATGGCGCACAATTCCACACAGTAGCAGACTAAGTAGAGGTCCTAAGTTTTAAGTGTCACTGCCACCTATTATCAAGAAAGTATTTCACGTGCTTGACCTATGAATAGATCAGGTCCGCACATAAGAGCATGAGATAATGTAGTGAAACGTAACTAAAACAACAATATCCAGTGAAATTCCACAAGTGGTATTTGAGAAGGGTAGAGTGCACACAGATCTTATCACTATCCCGTGGAAATAAAGAGGTTGTTTTCGAAAGACCCCCAACTCAAGTGCAATTTAACAGCTCAAGTATTCAGACTGCTAAAGCATATGCAGTTGGCAATAAATTTCATCCACATAGATCATTTAACATTTAATTCAGAACTTGTCCAACCTAACATAAAAAAACACCTTTGGCACAAAATGCCCTATGCATAAAACATATCCAAATCATCCCTCAATAACATCCCAATGCATGTCATGCAGCTACTCAAACTACATCTGCCATAACAAAAAAAAAATTGATCAAATTCGGAGGAACTTTATATGGAGAACCACTGACGTCAAGAGGAAAATGCATCTAATAAATTGGGATATTGTCATGGATGATAAAGAGAGGGGTGGCCTTAGTCTACAAAAATGTAAATGGAAGAACAAAACCTTACACATGAAATTAGCATGGAGGCTCTTCAAGAATCCAAAATCTCTATGGGCATCAACACTATTGAGAATCTATACCAGATCCACTAGAATCCAAAGTCCTACTAATTATCTGGAAAAAACCTAGTCCAATATGAAAGAACATTGAATTAGGTTGGAAGGAGTGTAACAACTATGTTCACTGGGTATTGGGTAATGAGAGTCACATCAATAATTGGATTCCACACCAAAAACATTTTAAAAGAATTATCAGCGGACCTCTAGACCCTTACGAGATCAATAGGATTGTTAGTACCTATATCAACAATGGAGATTGGGATCTAGAAAATACCTTGAATGCTCTTCCTGTCATAATTCATTAAATCTAATAAAATCCCTTTCCATAGAGTCAAACAAGATCATACCTTGGTCGACAATTAGTCCATTGTGACTACATACATAAAGAACATTTAAGGAAATATAGTGTAAGACCACTTTGCACAAGCACCATATACAAATCTATGGCAGTCTCCCCTTCGCCATGACTGCCATTGATGCAAGTATATGTAGTCGAGTTATAAGGGAATCTGGAAATCTGTTAGAAAGCTGTTAGAATTGTTAGTTAGTTAACACTGTTCAGCTGTCAAGAAATTAGTTAGTTAGTTATTTTGTTGTATTCTTCTTTAGTCATTTTACCCATTGATTAGTTGTATAAATACATGGGAATTGTACTCATTCACTCATTCATGAATAATATCATTTGCTCTTTCTTCCCTCTTCTACAACCTATTAGCTAATCTTCTCGGTTGAATCCCTGAATTAGCCTTCATCTTCTTCGAGCCTTAGCTCCTAGATTAACTACTATCATTGTGATTGAGTGTAAGTGCATCAATTGGTATCAAATCTTTCATTCCTCGGCATGGCTTTGACTCGCAATAAGAACCCAGAAGGGTCGACAGAGGATACGGATAACAAATTTTTGCAGATTCAAGAGCAATTGCAGAAATTGATGGAGAGTATGAATGATCGAAATGTGAGGACAGATAAGGAATTGTTGGAAATCAAGCAAGCCATTGGTGGTATGAAGCAGAGAGACAAGGAATTGGATAATTGCAGAGGTGAATCTTCTGCTGGAGGTGACAATTCTGGAGAATTGAGGCAGTTGAACACAAACAGAGACATTCAAACTGGAGTAACTGGTAATTTTCTCACTCGATGCTCTAGGTTAGATTTCCCTAGATTTTCTGGACAAGATCTGAAAACATGGTTGTATAAGGTGGACCAATTCTTTTCTATGGATGAAATTCCTTATAGTCAGAGGGTCAAGGTCACATCAATTCACTTAGATGGGGAAGCTATTGCTTGGCATAGGTCA
>JAJOOO010004776.1:0-21090 GCA_029582685.1 Solanum piurae | reverse complement strand
ATATATTTTCATAAGGTTGAATATATCGATAACCTTTTACACTTGATAATAAATTTTCTTTAGATATTTAAACTACAACATGCTCCGATTGAGCGTTTAAACAAATGATAAAGTGTTTATGTTAGACTGTTCAGATTAAATATTTAGAAAAAGCTTATGTTCTCAAACATCCATTAGGTAGATAATTTAACTATGTCACATCCATTTATTATGTTCTCGAGAGTCATAAATGACAAATTTCAACCATAATTTATTGAAACAACAACAAATACAACAAATTCATTCAGCACTAGTGTAATTTATTCATCTATACCTATGCTAAGTCATACATGATTGAAACACATGTTAAAATTGACTAAAGTTTTAGGCATGTGCATCAAATATCTTTTTGCCAATAAAATAAACTCATTTTCTTCTTCAAATTTCAACCTGAAATTACTCCAAATAAATTTAAATTCAAATTTTATGCTTCATTTATGAAAAAAAAAACATCAATCATCAATTTTATGAAAATTCACTTCTTTAACTATAGAATATAAGTACAGATTTTATGTGGAAGATCCAACAAAAATTAGGGGGAAAAACCTCCAACACATATCAAAGAAAACTAACAGAGATATATTATTGTCATACCTTTAAAAGAATGTTCTTCAAGAATTGTTGTTATATTTGATAAAGAAATTGTATCATGATCAACCAAGAGCATTCTGAGGCCAATGTAAGCTGAAGGAACATTTACATTACCAGTTATCTCACAATCCATCTTTTAGCCTATGAAGATTATGAGAGAAAAAAAAAAGAGAATTTTGAATTTTTGTTCTCTTTCTGTGGTTTCTTTTTTTTTTCTACCACCTTATACTAAATGAAGGATAAAATTTGGACAATTAGTTAATAGAGATGGGAAATATCAGATTTAAAAAATCTACCTTTATAGCAAGTCAATAACTAGTGTCTAGTGTAGTCAATATCCTAGGGAGGTGTAATTAAGCAAGATGTTGATAATCTACCAATTTGTGTTCAAAATATTTTAATCTTGATCTTGTTTAATTTACGCGATGCATATGATATTAATTACTCCATTACAATTTATTTATTTTACTCTTTTTTTAGTCCATTCTAAAAAGTTCATTTTTTTTCTTATAAGATTGTATGATAAATTTATAGTTACCACACACAAAGGTGTAAAGAAAAGAATAATCTCAAACAATAGCAATCATGTTTGATAAAAAAAATAACAAAATTCACCCCTATATATAGGGAAAACCTATCGCTAACAGAATGAGATTCAAATTCTACTTTTCTCGAAATAATAACTTGAGAACTTTTTAACTATGAAATTCTAAATTATCAATCACAATATCGAGATTGTCGCCATTCAAGAGCCATTTCTTGAAAGTGATCAACTAGAAAAATTTTGAATTATTCTTGAAATGGATTATGCTATTCACAATAGCAATGGAAAAATACCTATGAATGTGAAGTCATTTCCAACAAGAAACAACAGATAGATTACCATGAAGTGCAGGAAGTTAGGGGAGGCTAATTACTTCTGGATTACTACAGTTTATGCCAAATCGACGATCCCACAAGGAGAAAGAAGTTGTGGAGAAGCTTGGAGGACATGAGTAGTGTCCCTTGGTCAGTGCTAGGAGCTTTTAATGTTATCCTAACTCCAGAAGGAAAAAAAAAGGAGGAAAACCATATACACTGAGTAAAAGTGTAGACTTTCTTAATTGTCTAGAGGAGAGGAAACCCTTTTACATGGTGTAATGGAAGGAGTAGAAGGAAGAGGATTAGTAAGAGACTAGATAGGATCTTGGTTAATGACAGTTGGTTGGACACCTTTCAGAATATCAGGATTGATCGTAAGTTTAGGACGGGTTCAGATCACATGGTGATTGTCATGAGGAATTACAACAACAATCAAGATATCATCAAATATTTTAAATTCCTGAACTTTTGGATCCATCAACCTGATTATAAGGACATTGTAAAGCAAGTCTATCTGGAACAGCAAGTGTTTGGTAATTCACAGTGGGTGTTACAACAGAAATTGAAATTAGCTCTTTCCAGGAAATTGAAATTTTGGTCAAAAAATATCATTGGAAATGTTTTTGACAAAGTGCAACAGATGGAACAATACACCAAGGATATGGAAGATCTTTTTGACCAGAATGACTCAGACAGCAATAGGGCACAAGGCCCAAGCTGAGTATGTATATTCAGTGGGCAGAGAAGGGTGATTCTAATTCAAAATATTTCCACAGTGTGATCAGACAGAAGAGGAGAAGTACCCAAATTTTGAGGATTAAAAATAATCAGGATCGAAGGCAAAGTTGAATTATCTGAGGTTGTTATTGAACATTTCTCAGATATTTTCACTGAGGAAGATACCCAAGATCATGATAACATTTTCAGATATGTGGAGGCCACTATCACCGCAGAAGACAACATGAAGATTCGAAACATCCCTACAGAAGAAGAAATAAGAGACGCTATATAGTGCGGCAGGTCCTGATGGCTATAATGGCCTCTTCTTCCAAAATGCTTGCGAGATCATAAAGTTAGATGTCTGCAATTATGTCCACTCTTTTTTCAATGGGGCAGAGTTGAGTAGGTTTTTTACTCACTCTTGTCTGGCTTTGATTCCTAAAGTCAAGACCCCATCAGATTTCTCTCAATTTAGACGTATTAGTTTGGCCAATGTTACCAACAAGATCATATCCAAAATATTGGCCAAAAGAATTGCTGAACTTCTACCGAGGATCATCTCAGAGAATCAAGCAGGTTTTGTTAAAGGTAGACTCATTACAGAAAATGTGGTTCTGGCTCAAGAATTGATCCATCGTATTAAACATCATGATGATTCAGGAAATCTTGTCATAAAGCTCGATATGTCCAAAGCTTATGATAGATTGTCCTGGTCTTTCCTAATGGATGCTATGAGAAAATTTGGATTTTCTGACAAGGTGATTGATATCATTTTCAATATCATCAATGGTACTAGATTTGGTTTCTTTGGTTCGTCAAGAGGGGTAAAGCAGGGGGATCCCTTATCCCCGGCTTTATTCATTATCGCAGCTGAGGTGCTTTATAGAAACCTTACCAGTATCAACAATAGCCCTAATTACAAATGTTTCTCGATGAACAACAAAGGTCCACAGATTAATCACTTATGTTATGCTGACGACTTGATATTGTTTACCTCTGGGGATAAACGATCTGTTAAAAATGGTTATGAATGAACTTAACAACTATCAATTAGCATCTATACAACTGATCAATAGAGACAAGGCAAACTTCTACACTTATGGATGCTCGGATAGGAGATCTAAGAGAAGACTTAGAAAATCGACAGGTTTCAAAGATGCAGAATTTCCTTTCACATACTTGGGTGGCCCAGTGTAAATAGGAAGGAAAAAGGTATCTTATTTTGTTGACATGGCTACTAAAGTTTTGAAAAAGTAGGAGAGTGGCAAGGGAGAATTTTATCTGCAGGGGGCAGGGCTATACTTATCAAGTCCCAATCTTTGTATACTATGGCGGCCGTAGACCCTCCCAAAACCATCATGGACCAAATGAATATGTACTTTGCAAATTTCTTTTGGGGTACCAAGGAGGGTAAAAACAAATACCATTGGAGCTGATGGGATAACATGTGTTTTCCATTTGATGGAGGAGGGTTGGGGTTTAAGAAATTGTACGATATCTTGATGCAAAGTATTGCCCAAGATCCAATCCCATCTCCAAAGTCAAGATTCCTAAAGATTCTTCTATTTGGAGAAATTTACTTAATACTACAAGTAGTATGGAACAACACATATTTTGGAAGATTGGGGAAGGGAATATTATGTTTTGGTGGGATCAATAGTTATCAAGTGGACCTATTTACCTACAACTTGTGCAATCCTCAAAGCCAAAGAACACAAAAGTGAAAGAGTTCTGGGAAATAACTGGTGGGATTTTGAAGCCCTTGAAGAAGTAATTCATAAACACCTAGTGGAAGAGATCAGATCTGTGTACACAAATTTTGGAGAGAACAAGGATATATAAACCTATATGGAAGCTTCATCCCAATGGAAAATTCACCTTAGCATCGGCTTTCCAGGAGCTTCGACAAAAGGGAGAAATCTTTAATCACTATGAGTTCATTTGTAATAAATTTGTTCCTTTTAAAATTTCTTTTCTTATTTGGAGAATTTTTAATAGGAAACTCCCAGTTGGTAACTCTCTGGCAAAGTTTGGAAATAGCATTAATGTTGATTGTGTTTGTTGCAAGGCACCCATCAGGGAGACATATAATCACTTATTTGCTGCAAGAGAAATAGCTAAATGGATATGGAGCTGGATTTCAAGGCCACTTGGAATTGATTCTAGTAACAATATCATCATTCATATAGATGTCTATTGGTGGAATACCAAAGCCAACAATGCAGTGCACGGAATGCTTACTAGAATCACCCCTAGTATAGTGTGTTGGGCATTGTAGAAAACAAGATGTTCAAAAAAGTATAGGAATAAAACAATATCCAAGGCTAGAATTATTCATCTTATTTTGCTCCAGACCAAGATTGTTATAGCCAAGAAGTTCAGTAGAATGGAAGATCACTGGAACGGGTTACTGTCCGCAATATTGCTATGTCTTATAGACCTAGAATTATTATTAGTCGGGCCGTGAAATGGAATAGTTGTAATTACCATATCATTCTCAACACTGATGGAAGCTATAAGAAAAGCATAGGCAAGGCTGGGGCAGGAGGAATTATTAGAAAAAGAAATGGAGATATGATTATGGCCTTTGCCAACCCCCTTCAATTCTCAACTAACAACTTCAGTGAAGCCAGAGCTGTGCTTGATGGGATTCAATGGTGTTGTGGGCAAGGGATGTACAACTTCAAAGTAGAATTGGACTCCATGATAATTGTCCATATGATCCAAGGCATTTGTAGCACTCACTGGAAGCTAACTTCCATTATTGAAGAAATTAGAGAAAGAGATAGAGAAAGACAAATTGAAATATCTCACTGCTATAGAGAAGCCAATACCGTTGCAGATAAGCTTGCAAAGTATGTGACTACTCTCCTCCGGAATACGATTTATCTTCAAGAAAATCGCCTTCCTAAGGAAGGTAGGGGAGCTCTGGAAATGGACAAGTTGAATCTTTCTTCCTTCAGAACTAGAGTGGTCAAATAATCTTCTTGGATATTTGATCCACCTTAGACTTAAGGGTACCATATTAGGTGAGGATTCTGCTTAGTTAGGCAGGATCAAGAAGATAAATGTTATTTTTACAGTAAGAAGTTTTTTAGACTTTTAAGTCATATCTTTTTTAAGAATTGGTACTTTAGATGTGTGTTTTTTTGACATCCTTCTAGGATTCTACTTAAGAAGATTATGTTTTTTTTTTTTTTGGTGTTCTCTCGGAGGTAAGTCTCACCCCCTCCTTTGTACTTTGATGAAGAAATGGAATTTAATTTGGATAAAAAAAATAGTTTGGCTTTGAGCATTAAGCATTATGGGCTGGCCCCCTTTCGGCTTCATGTGACCCCAATCTTTTTTATTTGGGCTTGCATTTGGACATTTCTTTCTAATAGAGGACGTACCACTGTTGTATATAAGGATAAGTCATCTTGAGTTAATTTAGATTTTAAGTTTGTAAAGTTTATTATTCAGTTAGGTCACGTAGTTTATTTGTTCCTATTTACGTTAGCACAATCTGTTTTGTTTTTCATCGTGTACAATCAAATACATTTGGTGTACTGATGAACAAAGATCTCTTTTTATCAATAGAAGGAACCGGGAATGGGGCCCACAAATCACTGTAAATTATTGCTCATGGCATTTTGGTGGACAAAGAATTTGGAGAAAATGGAAATATGTGTGTTTCATCGCAACAACAAGAATTACAAAAAGTAAACTTGTCTTTGGAAGAATACAAAAGACATGAATTACTTAAAATGGAAAATAAACTCAAGAATATGGGTTGCCCAATCTTTGATGCCACATATGTAAGGAATCTCCAACAATGGTGAAGTTGATGTTTGGTCGAGATAGTGACAGCCATACATAGAGTCTTAGTTTATTCGGGTTGCAATAGAGGTGTTCCTGTAGTCAGATTCTTCATAAGAAATTTAAAAGGAAAAAATTCTATTGAGATTAGATTGTTTGTGCAAAACTGATGCACTGAAATAAATTTGCGTTTGATAGCGGGAGCGCACAAATATTAGAGAGTTTGAAGGCGCGCAGTATTTGATGCATTAAAATAAATAGTACCAATTTGAGTAATTGAAATCACATTACCATTACCAATTGTCACTTAATTCCTCGATCCCTTTAAAGTCCTAAACATTGTGGAGGGAGTTGGTATCGGAGATAATATGGTGAGACGTACCTGAATTGAGAATCCAAGGGTCATTCGGCGTTGTTTGTACAACAAAATTTGCTTTTGCTTCAAAATGGTTATGAGATTGGGAGAGGCAAACACTTGTTGTATGCACAAATTTATCACAACGAGCTCGTGAAGATTGGAGTGGGAAGTTGCGCCACTGGAACTCTGGAAAGTGTTGCCTTGAGTATGCTGCCAGCTATTTTGGGGACACCAATTATTGTTGTTGGGTGGGCATCGATTGTTGTGTGAAGATGGCGAAGGATTTTTCACACGTTTAGCGACAACTGCAATGGTAGTCTTCTTAAGGTCCTCATGTTTGATGAACAGTTCATGAACAATGCAGTAACACAATAAGCTTATCAAAAAGTTCCTCATAGCTTATTGGAGAGTCTCGTGCCTGTATGGCCGCTGAGATCTCACGGAACTCTGGCCAGAGTCCATTCAATATTTTCACCATGAGTTCTTCATTATTGATGGGTGAACCTAGTGTGGCGAGTTCATAGGAGGTAGAACGAATCTCTCACATATATTCAACAATTCATTTGTGGTCTTTGTTGACTCGTCTGAAATGGTACGAAGGCTGAAGATGTGGGTTTGCGATTTGTTTGCAAAGGAAGTGTGAAGTTGATCCCACACAGCTTTGGAGATAAGCGTAGAAGCTACAGTGGATGCAATTGTGGCATCAACAAAGGCCATGAGAGCAATTTGGATTATTTGTCCTAACGAAACCAATCCTTGTACTTGGGGTTGGACGTCTCAAGTCCATTAGTAAAGACATTTCAGCGCCACTATTTCCAGCTGAAGGAGAGACTAAGACACCCTTCATCATGGCACCAAAAGAAGCTATCGCAATAGAATCTTGATACAATGGAATCCTAAGCCACCCATAAGAAATAGTCAGTATGTCAACACCATCTGCAACAGCTTGATCCATTGCAGCAATTAAATCAGAAGTGAAGATTCCTTCTTCAAAGCTAAACTTATACACAGCTATCCTAGCTCGTGGCGTCATACCTCTTGCTGTTCCAGTACCATATCCAAAATATGAAGCTCCTTAAGCAAAATTACCAGCAGCAATGGAGGCAACATGTGTGCCACGACCTCTAGTATCCCTTGCAGAATTCATTGAAATAGTTACAGTAGGATCATCAGCCAAAATCCGACATAATACATAAACATGACCCTTAACTTGGCTTCAACGAGCAACTATGACCTTTAACTTTGGGTGTGATACTTAAACTTGTATAAAAATTGAACAAATAGACACATGACACCCTACATGGCAATTTTGTGTCCTACATGGCGTCCTACAGGTATTGTGTCACGTCGGACACGCATGTCTACTTGTTCAATTTCATACAAGTTTAAGTGTCTAATTGTGCACTCCCAAATTAAGGATCATGTTCATGTATTATGCCGCCAAAATCACCTTATTGAAATAATTAGCCCAAATGATTTTCCTATTGCACAATGAAGAATTAAAATCTGTTCCTGCCTTGCAAATTCCCTTCGACCTGTTTGGAATTTGAGGCAATCCATCATCACTGAAACTGGTAGATTATGGCCAGACACCAGAGTTGAGTACACCGATGATAACATCTTGACCAAAACCAGAAACTGGCTGTAACCCGGAAGCAGGATTGAGCTTAAGAAACTCAGAGGTGTGAGTTGTGTGAGCTTCAACAGGCCTATCTTTGTAAGCTGAAAGAAAGTCTGGTGACTTCTTGAGAGCTTCAAGTTCATCTTTAGACAATACAACACTAAATACATTGATGACATTGTCATAAGAATAAAGAAGCTTTGGAACTGGATGATGGCCATTTTGTGTTGTGCGAGCTTCAATTATGATGGTATCAATAATGGAAGAATGCCAGTTTTGGTGACTGGCAAAGATTTTAGGCATAAAAGACTTTGTCCAAATGGACAATGTAAGTAGACCTCTCTGCTGAGGTTCCTAATAATAAACAAGAGATCCTTCTAGGTCGAGCTCGTCGCACCGGGCTTCGGCTGCGGAGTCATCAAAATATAATAATAAAGAAGGGCCAAAAAGAAACCAAGAAAACAGAAGAAAAGGTACTCCTAACATAGTTTTTTCCTCTACACTTGGTGTTTTCCTACTATAACACAGCCTCTAAATATACACCTTAAGAAACAGTCATAGTTGGCTGATTTTGTGAAGTAGACAATGCTATTTGATCAATTCTAAGACTGGTTGGTCAGTGGACCTGTGAACACTATAATTAATCCAAGTTGTGTAACTATTGTGTACACACTACACAGGAAGAATGTTAAACCATATTTTTGTAGTCTTTTTTATATTAGTGAATTGCTCCTATGTAGTTCAGTTCATCATTAACACCCCGGGTGCCATAATATCTAGCTCGAAGATAGGCTTAGAGAGGGACCTCTCGCGGAAAATGCAGAAACAGCTGGAGCATGCTTTACATCAATACGTGTTTCTTGGAAACTGATGCTGACTTTCGGTTCAGCACTTTTGTTTGCATAGTCTACACTTTTGACTCTGAGATAGCATTCATTTGATCAGAGACTGTTAAGTCTTCTTGTGCTGTGCTACAAGAAGTTATGATGCAACATGCACTCCATTCTTTCAAGTCCCCACTTCAGGACCATTATTCCCAGCTGAAGCAGAAACTGAGACACCCTTCATCATGGCGCCAAAAGAAGCTTGGTCCATAGCAGCAATTAAATAAAAAACGAAAGCTCCTAAATCAAAGCTGAACTTATACACAGCTATCCTAGCTCGTGGCTGCCATACCTCTTACTGTTCCAGGAGCATATCCAAAAGATGGAACTCCTTTAACAAAACTACCAGCAGCAACAGAAGCAACGCAAGTGCCATGACCATACGTGTCTCTGGCAGAATTCATGGAAATATTCATAAAGGGCATTGTTATAACATGAAAGTTCAGAGATAATCCATGAAATACTTCCAACGGCTCTGTCGAGTAGATAATGCAACTGGAACAATTGCCAAGCAGTAAACTGTCACTTTCTAATACTGTTTCGATTGGAAGAGAATAATATTGAAGTGGAACACAAATATAATTTCATTTTGGTAAATCAGAGAAGCTATATGAATAACAAAAACTACAGAGAACCGAGATGTGGCTGAGCCACGGTAGTTTGTGGTGGTTGGGCCACTCTTCCACCAGCAGTATTTACAGCAGATACAAAAGACCTATCACCAGCATTACTACAAACTGTACAACTTATATCATACATAGTAGAAGGATAATGATGCATAGCTTTTATCCTCCTGACGGATGTGGCATCAGTTTTGTCGTCAAGCCAAAGGTTCTCCGATGATGGTGGCATTTCCCAAAAAAACTGCATAGTAATAGGATTTTCAGTAGTGGCGGTGGCCATCGATGCTAGTCTATTAGTAAGTCAATTCTGTTCTCTGTAGATGTGTTCAACCTGCAGGATATTCAGCTTCCGAAGGTCGCACCTGCAATCATCCAAAATGACACAATTATGTTTGTTAGGACTGTGAAGCTGACAAACTACTTCTGTTGTGTCAATGTTGACTTCCACATACCAAATTATATTTGAAGTGATAGATTGAGGTTCCAATATATACCTATTAACAATTATCAAACAATAGAGCTTATAGAAGAGATAAATATAATATAGTCAAGGATTTTGACGCTAAATAAAATATAAACTTGAAAAATCTTGGACAAGTTGTGAAAAAGAATTGGCATAAATAGGCACTCAAACTTGGCTTCAGTTGGCAAGTAAGTTGTACTCCAATCTTTTGAGTAAGCACATCAAGACACCTCAACTTGTCGCCAACTGTGTTAGTTGAATGCTCTAACTTACAAAATGATCATCTAAACACCTCCAAATGTATATGTCATGTCAGCATCAAGTGTCAACAAGACACAATGAGGATGAATTAGAGTGTTTAGTTGTCAGTTGAGATCAACTTAAGTTGTCTACATGTGAATTCTCAAAATTGGAGTACTAAGTTTGAGTGTATATTTACATATTATGCCAATAGAACTCTATGGACATTAGTGAAGAGCTTCTTTCTTCTTTCAAGAAGTTCTTCAAAGAAGTGTTTTGGGATTATTTTTTTCTTCCCTTTTTGGCCTTGAGGATTTTTTTTCAAGCTGCTTGTTCTTTGGAGGATCTACAAGCTTGTAAATATTTACCTTTTGAAGCCCAAGCTGGACAGCTGACCGAACATTATGAGGAAGTGGATTGACAACTTTTCTAATTACTTTGATAGTTGACAATGCCTTTGAAAATGCCCTCTTCCTCTTCCTAATCTCAATGGGAATGCAGGAGTTTGAAACCCTCTTAGATGGATTGATACCCCTTTTCGGTGCCAGACTATTTACAGCTTCAGTCAATGCATGGATACGATTAACTAATTCAGTATGTCTTTTATTTACAGCTTCAGTCAATGTATGGATATGATTAACTAATTCAGCATGTCTTTCATTGCAGCCCTTGCATTGACAAGTAAAACATAAGCTAGAGGAGGCATCACGAACAGATGTTTGTAGCCTCGATTTGTATGGAGGAGTCGTTGCACGCTGACTACATGGTGTGAATCCACCATATTCACTAACATCAAAATCACCAATGTTGCGACCATCATCATGGTCAATTCCTTTTTCAAAAACTGAATGATGAGCAACATCATCAAGCTCATCACCACCACCACCAACATCACCTACGGGATCACCAACAGCCTCCTCACCACCCCCCAGTGCTTCCCTTTTGATGGATGTAGCTCCATCCAATTCTCTTTTAACCCTATCAATAACCTTATGATCAGGTAAAGTTCTCACAAATCCTAAAGTAAGAAGGAATGGCATGGTTGATTCTAGCTCAGTAGGGATAAGCCACGGATGCACAATCTACAACCAACAAGTAGATATATTAAAATAGTATTTGAATGATGAAAATCAATCAATAATTAAAGAAATCAACACATGTATAATCAAAAGTGTTTAATATGTTAAAATTATGTGCAACAAATGTTGAATCAGCTTTATTATTTCACAGATTTGTAATTTGCTGCAATAGACTACACATTTGGTGCACAATCTGTTAGAAGAACTCAAACAAATATTTAATATGTAGCAACATTTAATAGATCAATTGCTACATATGTCCTTCAAATTAAGTAAAATCTACATAAAAGAAGACTTACTGCATCATCAGGAGGGGTGAACAAGTCAACAACATTCACTTTTATGTTGCTCTTGGCAGACAACCATCTAAGGATCCTTGGATAAGAAACCTTTTCAGAGTAGTCCTTGACTTGCTGTCGGAGGTGAGGAATGGCTTCAAATGCCCAAGCCTAAATATAATGATGACAATAAGCAAATCAGAATAATTATTCAACAAAAAATGAAAGATTAAAGAAGAAAATCATAACTTTACCATGAAAGCCCAAGGAAAACCATATAGATTGATTGTTTTGGGTGTTAACTTTTGCAACAAATATTTTACAGTTAAATTGTAGCTTTCGTGACCCCATGGATAGTTGTTGAATTCCTCACGATCCTGAGATAACTTTAACAAACTAGCTGGTATGATTTGGTTGGTGTCTTTGGCCCATAGAATAGCATGCACGAACCAAACTAAGCACAATGACTCTTTGTGCTTACTTGAAAGTGTTTTAGACTCCAGATCTTTGAGCAAATTTGTGCTTTTGTAGCTCTTACCAACAATGTCCACCAAGTCATCAGCAGCAGCTATTTTTTCTTTGCCTTCGACTTTCTTTGTTTTGTTGGTTGTATTCTTTGGCTTAACAATAGGAAGAGGCTGAACAGCATGATGACATCTAAGTCCAGTAATTATGGCAAATTCTTTAATACCAAAACATATTGGCATGCCACAGTAGTTTATCCAGATCTCATCTTTTTTTTCCTCATTCTCATATAGAATCCTACGTTTCAAAAGACCATAGACCATAGTCATTTGAAAACGTGCATTATTATTCTCAGGAAGATCAAGATACAACCCAAAACAGCTAGACCTAAAGAAAGTCTCCAACTTTTGCTCCTTCAATATCACCCTGAATTTATCAAATACTTTTCCCATCACAGATTTAACAACAGAATCACCAACATTTGTATCATCATCAATGGGCATCTTCACTTGAAACTTGTCAATACTGAAAGTTTTGACAAATCCAGGGGTTGAAGGGATGTTATGTTGGACTTCTGATCTAAACTCAACATCAGTCGTCGACCTTTCCCCTACTTCTTTCCCTATGGCTCTAGACCTTGAACTACTTTCTCCTCCTCCTCCGAGACCTACTTCCTCATTTCTATCTCCTTGCACTACGTTCTCATTTTCCTCTATTTCAACCACTTCATCTTTTACTGCATCTACAACTGGAAAAAAATGATTTCTTTGAGAAAGGGCTTCATCGGCAAGTTGTTTCGATGGTGTTTGTACTCTAGGTACTTCACTCATTCTGCATGAAGTTGATTTTTGTTCCTTTCTTTTGACTGGATTCATTTTATCTGCAAAAAATAGATAAACAAAAAAGGTTTCAATTGATTTGTGCATCACTCAAAAGAAGAGAAAACATAAAAAAATATAACAAATATATTATTCCTACATATAAGTCATCTATTGCAACAGATTCCTCATATGTTTCCAATAGATCCTACCGTCTTCCATTGGACAAAAATAAACTCAATGCAAGATCTTTGTTTTATGTCATGGAGGACAATAACCACAACAAAAATAAATCACTTTTACTACACCTTTAACAACACCAAATATAATAATAACAAAGAAGTATGCACTAAAAGATATGTTACAATCTCTAAACAACAATCAATATTTTATCCAACAAGTCATTTGTCATTTCACTACTTGCATGACAATGTTCAAGAAAAATAACAACAAAATTTCTTATTACAATGTTCAAGAACAAGGTATACACCAAGAACAACAACAAAAATTCACATTTCTTAGCAAAAAAAACAAAATTTCACAACAATGTTCAAACAACAATGTTCAACAACAACAAAAACTTACTTTTCACTAAAGATACACACACTATTTACAAAATCATTAAGCATAATACATGAAACAACAAAATCAATAACTCTAAGCTTAACTTTGAAGAAAGACCTTAACTTTTAATTGACCAAAAGCATTATTTTCAAAACACTAATTTTTTGAACTTATTTCAATACACCATTGGACCCATTGTTGAAAGTACAAAATATAATAACAAGTGTTCACTAAATGTTATGCTAGAATCTCAAATAAAAGCTTCCCTACTTAACAACCAAGTTCAAGAAGTAGAAGAAGAAGAACAACAACATAAAATTAATATTTCCCTTGAGAAGAACATGGGAAGAGAACAAATACCAAAAAGTTAGGGTTTCTTTGTTAAGCATGAAACAACAAAATTATTAACAGACTCACACTCACAGTTCTTTTTCATTAATCCAAAAGAAATTTTCAAAATCTTAACTTTTTGCACAAGCATTACCTAAGAAGTGAGAGAAATTGCAAGTTAGAAATGAAGAATGGAAATCTAAAAGTTTGGCTTTTAGCTTTTTATGTAGTTAAAATTATTTTTTAAGTTACCCAAACACTGTTAAAATTAAAAAAGAATTTAAAAATCAAAAGTCATTAAAAAAAATAAGCCAATCCAAATATTAAAAATGTTATTGCAATCCACAATTAACTTAATCAGATTTTTAAGTGTTCTTTGATTTTGACTAGTTAAGCATGTCACCAATATTTAATTTTGAGACTTAAAAAACAGCCACAATTCAATTTTCTCCAGAAACTATAACATCTTAGGCATTTTAAATCTTCTAGTTTCGTCGTGTAAAAATTATTTAGCACATCATTTGTTGGCTAATAATATATGAGATTATGAGCAATGCTTTATTTTAGTTACTTGATAATCAAATGATTCTTAATGTATAACAAAAGGTGTTCATTTTGTTATACATTAAAGACGATAATCACTATACAAAAAATGTGTTGACACATCACACATATAACTGCATGCAGCTTAAATGTTCGATGGCCAGGCTGCTAAATTAACTCTCCTGGAGTAGCCTTTACATCAATACGTGGTCCCTGGAAACTGATGCATGCTGTAGGTCTCATGTTTTCCTTCCTTGGTGCTAATCGATCACAACTCCAGGATTTTGAAGAAAATTAAGACGAAGAGCATCGATATATACATACCATCTAGGAAGAGCTTCGAACTCACTCTTCAGCACCAGAAAACAAGCATAAGCACATAGATTGAATTATACTTCAAAATAAGAAATTGAGGTGAGTAATGACAATGTTTTTAATTTACTAAAGTTGTCTCCTCAAAATGATCATATTTAAGGTATTTATATCGTTAATATGAGTTTTAATTGGAGCGAAGGTTTCATTATAAAGATTACATCACGTTTGCATTTACATGTTTCTATCAAACTGTGCTTTTGAATCGTTGAATTCTTTTACTTATAAATAATGAATTCTATTTAAGTACAATATTTGATTTTATTTCGAACCGTTTGGTCAAGGAGTATTTTATTGTTCAATCCTTATTTATGCATTGGCTTTAAGGAGTACTAAATGGGCTACTTCAAATCTTTGTATAAGAAAGTCATAAATTAAAAAAATAATAAAACACACCATAAATCTCACAAGAGTGTGGATTGAAGCATATACTTGAAACGAAAATAAGACACCTTTAATGTTTGATTTGACACAAATGTTAAACCAACGTCAAAAAACAAAACTAGTGAAAAGATACATTATCAAAAGAGGAGTTCAGCCTTTGAGATATATTATTAATAAAATAATCAATCAAATCCTTTTGACTAAATGCCTAAACAACAGCTGACTTTGGTCACAATTTCCAGCATAACATGTGATACCATACTCACCCTAAAGGTATTATTATACACTCACTTGTAAAAGGCCTACAAAACTGGGAGGCTTCGATTTTTGGCGGATACCCCATGAGTAATCTTTTATCCATGTTAGAGATTCTCTAATGTGGTTTCGGTTTAAAGCCATCAACAGCAAAGTTTCTCGTGGCTGCAGGAAGAGCTACGCGGATTCCATCAAGTTCAGGTTTAGCAATTACTTGACAACCTAGACGAGACCTGCAGAGAACGAATGCAGAATATATGAGAGGCTTGAGAATATTACAGTAAACTGAAAAATAATACAACAAATTGAAGGGACCTACGTTTCTGTGAGGCCAAAAGCAAGATCCAACATGTCATTCTCTTCGTCTGTTGGATCTTCTAGCTTGTTGTACTGGTCCACATCCTGTCCAGAGTCGTCAAAGTTCAGATAACGAATGTAGCTCAGTTAAAAGATTACAACATTCAAATGTATTCTTGACCTATCTAAGCTGGGGCAAAGGAGCGGTTTATGGCATAATCATATCATTACATACCATAACTATCACATGACATGTGGAACAGGCAAGTGACCCTTCACATGCTCCTGCATCAAAGCCAGTTTTGTTTAGTTAAACTTAACAGCAGACAAGGCACCGAAAGTTAGATATGCTAAGAAATGTAAATTCCACCAATAACACCCAAAACTGTTTTGGTATACAATTCTAACTGTAGGGAGACAAAGATGGTCACTCAGTAATGTTAACCAGACCTGTGTAAATGAGGCTCATATTAATTGTCTAAAGGAAAAACAGAAATTGAAAGATTACACCATAATAGGAAAGAATGTTAGTACGTGTCTAATATGCCCAACTACCATTATTGGCTCATGCCAGTATCCAACTAGTTTTGCGGCATTGCGTCTCTAGACGATGTCTCAAGATTCATTACCAACTTTCATACACCTTCCCACACTAATCTCAGCCCTATCACCACTTCACCAGTATCTTTAATATGAAGATGAGAATACTTGCAGTGCTCCCAGTATTCCTTTTGAATTGCTTTGAGTTCAAATTCTTCTTTCCGTAACTTTGAATCAACTCAGGGACTTCCCTCATTTACACCTGAGAACTTAGATAACTACACTATTTAATTAATTACTCTTGTGTCTTTCGGATAAGAATGATTGCGAGGTAGAAAAGTTTGATCATAATATTCGCCTAATAAAGGCATACTAATTGCAAGCAGTGATCAGATTCTATATCGTCCTGAAAATCTACACTAAACTGGTTAAGGATTCCAATATTGAATCAACATATAAGATTTAGCATGCCTCAACAAAGCTAACCTTCAAGCTCAATGTCATTCTCATGTGCAGCTTCTAACAAAGACATTCCAACAGGGACCTTGATATGCTTCTCTTCTCCATCCTTGTCAACAAATGTTACTGATATTCTGTGCAAAGAGAGAACATGTAAAAGTTTGAGGAGAACAAAAGCAGATATGTATAATCTGGTGGCATGCCACCAGCCATATTAGAGATGAAAGTATGCAACAAACGCAACAAGAGATTGGACTGCAATCCAAGATCAAAATAACCATGTACTTAAATGGCTATTCAACTACTGACAAGATATCTCTGTGAAATAATGTATATTGTTTGACAGAGAAACACAGGGTGTATACAAAATCATAAGATGCAGAAAACATAAAATACTTTGCCCAATCTCGAGGCAGTTTTTGGGAACTCCCAAATCTAGATTAGGAGGACCACGTGTAAATATGTTACATGAAAGTATCTTAGAGAAGGAAACATCAGATATATCAGGGCATCAGCTTTGATCTGATTATGTTAGGAATGTCAGAATTTGGATTTTCATCGATGCATATTTGGACCAATCTCGAATGGACTTGATTTAGTGAAGGGCATAGTTTACGCACAAATCATTCAAATTGTACTGTCCATTCTATTCATTATATAAAGAGATTGTATTATTGCTACCTTCTCAACAAAAAATCAATGTATTTCAACATTATGACATGACCTTTTTCTATGACGGTGTCTAGCTTACAGGCACCTCAACAATTGCATTGGGTGTCTAATACCTCCCACCGGTTCAAGTAATGGGTAACTTTGTCCACCAAGGCTTACACATATGGAAAAATCACCAAACATTTTTTTTTGTCTCTATTGGGGTTTGAACCCTGGTCTCACATGGTTTTCACTCTTCATTGACTGCTAAGCCACATCCTTGGGTTATGATATTATAGGACTTTTTTATACAACTTTTACTGAAAGAAAAGTCAAATTAATTAGCAAAATTAATAGTAAGTACAAACACACCTAATGGTTATCAATTTTAACTAGGCTAGAACAAATACTACATGGATCAAACCTTTGTACATCAATTGTATTCTTAAAGGAAACTCAAAAAGGAACAAACAAATAAAATATAATCAAGAAATTTGCCTAACCATCCCTAATTGACCTTCAAAACCCAAATTCATTGCATGAATCTCCTTCCCCAAGAAACAAATTCAAGGTCCTAATCCTTATCAAAATAACTTCACATTTTCCATCAATTTATATGCCACGAAAACTGCTCTGCTACATAGCAGTTAGAAGTTACCCATCAAAATTGAGATGTTGATCAATATAGTTAGGTTAACAGTAATAAGCAACACATCTTCTTTTAATTTTTTTTGGATAAGCATCATTAGCCACATAGCAGCGTTACTCACCCAACTACACCAATCAAACAGGTCTACTCATTCCTATATCACCAAGACAATTTAAACATTCTCACAACTCTCAATCATGAAGTGCATTTAGCAATATAAGACAGTGACACATCTCTTGTGTAAAGAGTACAAGGTTTCCTTGTTCAAAGAGAAATAACTGGTACAAGAAAAGAAAATAATGGTAACAATCCATACATAACTTACGTTTGCTTTTCCTCATTCCCTGTAGTAGTGCAATATTCTTTATGCCTCTGAGACAAAGAACAAAAATTCAGGTAAAACAAAAGGAGAATGATATGAAATTTCAAATTAAATAAATTATTTCTAAGAATGAAAACAACGGAAAAGAAACAAAATCCAACAGGATGGGGTACTAAAGAGTCTCACAGTCAATAATTTCTAGAAACTTTTCAAGTATTACATTATCTTGCAAAGCTACTGACCAGGCCCAGCAAAACTTGGTATCTCGACAAGGGTCCATATGATGTCCCTGGGGTGCAGGGTGATATGGCTGCAATGCATTCAAGGAGAAAAAGTAGTTTAGAAAATAAAATATCACATTAGACCCATGAATATTATGCAACTTGAGTTTCTGTCACATATATGCAAAGGAGAACATACATGTAAAGCTTATCGCACGAGAAACTAGTTGTTTCCACCTCTAAAGCTTAATGGATAATGGATTTTCCCCTCTACCAATCTCCATCTAAATACCAGGCTCGGTTCACTGACCAAAATTCAAACTTGAGTGAGCGCCTACTACACTTTTTGCATACCTTCAACGATGAACCAAAACCAAGGTAGGAATTTTTAGCAAAAAATAGCATCAAGTGGTGGTTATACAAGATGGCTACGGAAAATCTTACTACTTTGATTATCACCAACGGCCACTTGCTTCAATAGCTCTTTTTGGCCTGTCATTGCCACTTCAGTTCAACCTTCCACCCTTTGTTGAGCAATGCACCACTAGGGAAGGGGCTTGATATTTAGGTGAAGAGGACAATGGCAGTTCCAGAGTACAACAGTAATTTTGCCTCAATCCGAACTTTAGGTATATGATCCTCTATATTCATTCCGCTCTACTCAAACTAATTTCATTCTAATACTCAAACAGGGAATTTTTTGGAAAGTAGAGGTACATTTCACATTTGATCCTTTGCTGATATGCAATTCTAAGTTCTAACCAAACAAAAGACTCTTGGAAATAGAATACCTAATGTAAGTGTATCAGTAATTGCCTATACCTCAATCTCCGCAAATTGGTAGTGCATGTATGAATCCTTTGCTTCCATTGTGTTATCTGTTATATTATTAATCAAGTCATCATAACTTCTGCGAGGTTGTAAATTTTCTATCTACTACACTTTTCCATCATGTGATTTCAAGTCTACCTGGTCTCATTTTATCACCTTCAACCACTATACTGTCACATCTAAGGATCAGTGCATTTGGATGTTTATGTAAAACATGACCAAACCATCTATCGCAACCTTCTCTCAGTTTATCCCCTATGCATTACTTGCACCTTCTACCAGATCTGATTTCAAATCTTGTCTAGTTTTATATTAACACATATTCATCTTAACATTTGCATTTCCACAACGCTCTTTTATTAATATGCAATTCTTGCATAAACAAAGCGGGAAAAAATCCCAATTAGAGTTTTTTTTAACTTCAACTGCTCTTGTTGCATCCTAATCTGAAGTACCCAATTAGAGTTTTTCTAGTTGTTTAGACCAATATATGCTACATTAGCCTTGAGTGAGAGTACATTATGGATTTCCAAGAAATTGTTGTGTTCATCCAAGAGTAATAAATATAGTTTAGTTCACACCATTGACCAAAGATAAAGGTTTATATCACACAAATTGAAGGTCCTTTTCAGTAAGTTGGATAACATAACGAGCACAGATGAGATTAACCCATAATACAAGGACTAATTTATTTGGCAAGATAGTGAAGACAAGAAAGCCCTTCACTTAGTTAACTGGAGCACTCTCCTCACTACTGAAAGGGGTGGGGGACTGGACATCAGGAACCTCAAGAAGCGGCTATGGAGATACAATATGGAATCCAAAGCTCTCTGGAGACGGGTAATTCATGAAAAATATGGACAGGATGGCCATATGGTGCTCTAAAGTTGCAATAGTCCATATGGGGTGTGGGTATGGAAAGTCATCAAACTCCATTGGAACTCTCTATCTAACAACACTACCAAAAGGATAGAAAAAGGTAGGAAGACTCTTCTGGAGTGATAACTGGCTTGAGCATGGCCTTCTCAAAGACTTTTTTCATGAATTCTATAGCATAGACACACTCCCTGAAGCCAAGCTAGAAACATTGTGGGGTCAACATGGATGGAATGTTACTTATTTAAGACTCCTACATGACTGGTAGCTTGAGAGAGCTGTGGAACTTTCAAGAAGTCTGGAAACTTTCCAAGGTATTTGTTAGAATATGAATAGGTTTATACAATCCTATTAGAATATGAATTGGTTTATACAATCCTATTAGAATAAGAATTGGTTTACACAATCCTATTAGAATAAGAATAGGTTTATACAATCCTATTTAGAATAATATGAATACAAATAGGAATAGGAATAGTAAATAGTATCCTACTTGGTAAAGGATTGTATTCTAGTGTCTATAAATAGGGTCTCAATGTAATAATGTAGACACAACAACAATTCAATAATATTATTTTCCTATATTTCTCACATGGTATCAGAGCCTCTACGATCTTGGTAGAAAATTAAAGAGCTTCCGCTGCCGGCGGGCGACTATTATCCATATATGTCGCCCGTCCGGTCAACGATTATGTTAGCAAAAGTTGGGTCACCGTGTATCTTTTCGGTGACTATTTTCTCATAACTAATTTGTGTAGCACCGTGCCATCATTTCGGTGACTACTTTCTTATATCTAATTTGTGTAGCACTGTGCCATCATTCCGGTGACTACTTTTTCATATTTAATTTGTGTAGCACTGTGCCATCATTCCGGTGACTACTTTTTCATATTTAATTTGTGTAGCACCATGCCATCCTTCTGGTGACTACCTTTTTTTTGCATATCTTATTTGTGTA
>JAJOOO010004775.1:0-13791 GCA_029582685.1 Solanum piurae | reverse complement strand
GTCTGTCCGTGAGTCGGGACTTAGCCGATTTTCTGACTGAGTTCTGGGGAGGGGCTGCAGTGGTAAACCACGGACCACCAGCACGAACCGTGGTCTGACCTACGGTCCGTGGATGGTGACCGTAAGTTGCACCTGCAACTTCTCAAAATCTACATTTTTTGTCTGTTTCAGATACGGGGTGTTACATACGTATTTAAATTTTGAATATTAACTGTCATATTGCATTCATAGCATTTTATGATATTTGTTAAAGAACGATTTCTACATAATTGCAGCCGGACTTTTTATACTCAACCCTTTTTCAGAATGACCGACAATTTATTGGTACATCATGCGTCCAATGGTTGTTGTGAGTTCCAGCCTAAGTTGTCCACTTGGGTTCCTAGTCTTTCAAAATCCACTCTTAGTCAACTAGCATAAAGCGAAACCAAATCCCTAATTTAGCACATTTTGAACTAAGTTGACTCAACACCCAAGGCGTGTTGAGCCCATTAGAAGACCACCTTATGTCTAATTGACCCTCGGTCATATAAGAAGATCATTCAACTATTTGTTAAATTTGTAGGATATGTATGTCGATTTGTGTACCATTGCCCTTGGGGTTGGGTTTTTATTTTATAGGTAGTTTCTTTGTTTAAGTCAAAGGAAGATCCTCCCCATTTGGATTACATTTGGAAGCTTAGTTTAGTTTACCATTGTACCCCTGCGTGGTACTGATATTTATTTCCCTCTCCTCTAATATGTATCCCTATTTATTTATTTCATAAGGTTTGTATAAATATTTTTGGGGCAATGGAATGTTTCACAAACGATATACACATCATTCAAACGTTAGGCCTTCTTTTGGCTCAAAAGGTCACATGTATGTTAGGAGGCGTTATAATAGTTTGTGTGTTAAATGTTACAAATTTTATTTCATTTGTGCTTGTTTGACCTATGTGTTTATATACATATGTTTTGCTTTAAACATAATTAGTCCATTATTCTATTCCAAAATTTTAGAACGTCATTAGGCATATAAACTCAAATTTTCAAGCCTTCCAAAATACTCTGACTCCATTATCAAAATACGTTCAAAATCACTCAAGTTCTAGGTTCAATAGAGCTTTAAAAAAATATGGTCATCATTCAAATTCACGTTGACCTCGCTGTTTCACGAAAACTATTTTCCACGCCTACCTAGTCGGTGTTACTAAATATTCCTTCAGTTTCGAGTCAATTTTAAGACGTCTTTGTTTCTCGAAAGGACTTTTCAATTGAACCTTCCAAAAGGTACATTTGAATCTTTACTCAAATTATATAGTTTTCTTTGTTCAAATCCCTTTATTTCGCTAAAATTTTGGTTCACAAAATGATCAAAATTTTCCCATTTTGTCACCCTTTTAGAGTCTTTTGTTCTTCGGATTTTGGACTAATTTGTTTTTAGCAAAACAAATGTTATTTGTTTTATATGTTATTTTGGTCGATTACTATGATTAATGGACTAACTCTTCTTTTTTTTTGAGTTGTTTTTAGAAGAAGAGACTGATTTGTGTTGGTAATCAAACTTGGTCACTTCACCAAAGTCCCCTCTGGCAGAACATTCATATTTCACACGGTCTAAGGCCAAAGGAATTTCTACAGACTCATCATTTCTTACTTGGACTACTAAGAGGACTCGTTCAAAAATGGATTCCACTATCAACACAGTGACTTCATCTGAAATGATCCCTACTTCATCTGTCGCAAGCAATCCTCGTATCTCGGTAGCAACAGAATCACCCATGGAAGTCATCGCTCGTCTAGAGCAACGAATTGGTGAACTGAACCTCCTGGTAACACAATACCAAGCTGCTTACTTGATGCTCGCCAAAAAGGGCACATGCCACCTTCGTTTCCGACTTCGAGTAAGCTCAATCAAGGAGATCATTTTACCACCTTTCAGCAAACTCAAAGCGCCTCACTCACTCATTCAACTCAGGATACTCCTCTTGTGTACACATTTTATTCTCCAAAAGCTCCAACGGTAACATATCATGCTCCGCCAGTGTACACATATGTCGTTGCTCCACCTATTACCAAGGCTCAAAAGTTTCACCGCCAAGGTGTTAATCACTATGTTGAAATTGAAAATGATGCAAAATCAATTGATGCTAAAATGATGAATAGAAAGATGAAGAGCTTAGAGGATGCTATGAGAGGTCTTCGTGGGTTCGATAGTATCCAGAGTATGAGATATGACGAGTTGTGCACATTCCCTGAAGTTGAGCTTCCACCCGGTTACAAGATTCCATAGTTTGAGAAGTTTAGTGGATCAGGAAGTCTTTTCTTCCACTTGAAAATTTATTGTGAAAAATTGATTGGTCTTGGAAACAATTAAGGGATAAGAATCAATCTATTCGATCAAAGTCTGACTGAAAAAGCCTTGGAGTGGTACTCAAAGCAAGATATGACTAAATGGCGTACTTGGGATGATCTAGCGAATGCTTTTGTGGATCACTACAAGTTTCATGTTGAAATCGCTCCTGATAGGATCTCTATTACAAAGCTAAAACCAAAGTCGACTCAATGTTTTTGAGAATATGCCATTCGTTGGAGGGAAGAAGTTATTAGGGTGCACCCACCCATGGAGGAATCAGAAATGATCACCTACTTCATTCAAGCTCAAGACTCAGAATACTACGAGCGATTAGTGGCAATGGGTGGAAAGACATTTGCTGAAGTTATTAAGGCTGGAGAAATGATTGAAGACGGGTTGAATAGCAAGTTACACCTCATCTCAGTTTGCTAACAGGGCCTATCAAACCGGTTCCTTTGGAAAGAAAAAGGAGAAAGAGGTTACGATGTTAACGACTCGAGGAGCTACCTCATATAACCGTCAACCACCTCTAGGCTATTCTGGTTCACAATACTATGTTTGCAACAATCAAGCAACATTTCATCCTCCACGACCAATGCAAAATATTTAAAACAATGCACCTTGTCCCAATTTTGAGAAAAATCCTCCCCGAGTCTTCACTCCATTGTGTGAGACATGGACTCAACTTTTTGAGCGATTGAAAGAGGCAAGAATACTCCATCCAGTGGAATCCAAGATGTTGAATACTTCAGCCGAGTGGTATGACCCAAACAAGCAATGTGCTTATCATTCAAGAGTTATTGGGCATGATACCGAGAGGTGCATCACTCTGAAGTACAAAATTCAAGATCTGATTGACAACGAGGTGGTAAAACTTACTCAGGCTCCACCGAATGTGAACATCAATACTGCCCAAGCACAAGGAGTAGTTGTTGGCATTTCCAGTTGCGAAGAAGAAGCAAGTTTATCTGAAAGTTGTACTTTTGGCATCTTTGAGTCCTGCATTTGGAGTTTGTTGTTTTATTTCCATGTAATTGCATTTTTATCGCTTTGTTTCCTTTGTAATCGTTTGTTTGGATTTAATTTGTAGGCATCTTTCATATGTAATGAACTACGTCTGACCTAAATTCTCAAGAATGAGATACCTAGGCGGCCTATGTCGGCTTCGATCACCCTTTTATCCCTTTTTAACGTTTCCTTGTACTTGAACTATGTTCGACTTGATTTCCCTAGTGGAATACGTAGGCGGCCTTCACTGGCTTAGGTCACTTTAAAAAAAAATCAATTTCTCTTTGTGAAACTACGTTCGACCTGATTCCTGCTCAGCGGGATACGTAGGTGCCACACCGGGTCGGTCATATTCCCCGTAAGTTTTTCATTTCCCTTTATAATGAAAACTGGGGCAGAATTTTAAGAGGATCACAAAATTCGATAGAAGAGGATTTTTCCAACAAGTCAGAATCAAGGATCGCTTCAGAGTTGCAACTGGGGCAGAATTTTTGAGAGAATCTCAAAAATTCAACTAAAAACCACAGAAAGTTCAAAGTTTATGATTATATTTTAAGTTAGGCCAGAATTTTTTAGGAGGTCCTCAAAAATTCCATCAAGCGACATTTCAAGATCAGAGAAGCTTGTAAATCAGACGTCAAAGGAGCATCCGGATGGCAAGGCAAAGCCAACATGAATCAGTCTCTCAAAACTAAGAATTTTTCTTTGGATGCAGGAACTACAAAGTTACAAGGCATCATTAGAACCACAGTGGCCTCGTCATAACTCAGATGATTTCTACTCTTACTCATCTTCTAAAATTTTCCTTTCGCTTTATTGTGACTTACACATTCTCAATTTTACAGATGGAATAGCTTGGCACAATGGCGAAGACCATAAGACGTTATCCAGACCAATATAAGCTGAACAACTTCATCTTTAACTTATCTTTTGTTATATCATTTACTTTGATAATTTTAGTTTGTTACTAACTCACGACTGAGTTTTGCAGGTATCATTACCAGAATTGAAGGAAAAATTTCAAAAGATCTTTTGAAGTTTTGAATGTTCAAATCAGAAATTCACTAGAAAAATGGCAGGAGCCAACCTTTTTTCAAACTCCATTTTGAAGGATTCCCGACACCAAGGATCCAATCCAACAAGCTGACTCTTATCAGCTATTTTATGTTGAAGAACTTTGTCCTTCATTTTTTTTTAAATCTCTTGCCTTTTAATGGCAAATCTTATGTTCTCGTTAAATTCCGTTATGTTTCAGGTTCGAACTATGTCAGACCTGATTTCTTGTTCCAGCAAGATACGTAGGCAATCCTATATAAGGATTCGGTCTTTCTACCATTTCAAATTACAGGCCTTAGAGGAAACTGGGGCATGTTTCAGAATCAGTCATCTTTCTTTTTTTTTTGCAAATTATTTCAGGACGATAAAGTTTTAATGACAACTGGAGATATTACCAGCTTAACAAACTACAAGAAGCTAATCAGATTACACTGTTACAACCTTATTCTCTATTTTTGAGTGTCACTTCCTTCAACGTGACACATTAAATTATTATTGGAGCGTCACTTCCTTCAACGTGACATGTTAAATTATTATTGGAGCGTCACTTCCTTCAACGTGACACGTTAAATTATTATTGGAAAGTCACTTCCTTCAACGTGACACGTTAAATTGTTATTGGAGCGTCACTTCCTTCAACCGTGACACGTTAAATAATTATTGGAGATTCACTTCCTTCAATGTGACACATTTTATTATTGGAGCGTCACTTCCTTCAACGTGACACGTTAAATTGTTATTGGAGCGTCACTTCCTTCAACGTGACACGTTAAATTGTTATTGGAGCGTCACTTCCTTCAACGTGACACGTTAAATAATTATTGGAGATTCACTTCCTTCAATGTGACACATTTTATTATTGGAGCGTCACTTCCTTCAACGTGACACGTTAAATTATCATTGGAGAGTCACTTCCTTCAACGTGACACATTAAATTATTATTGGTGAGTCACTTCCTTCAATGTGACACGTTAAATTATTATTGGAGCGTCACTTCCTTCAACGTGACATGTTAGATTATTATTGGAGCGTCACTTCCTTCAACGTGACATCTTAAATTATTATTGGAGTGTCACTTCCTTCAACGTGACACGTAAAATTATTATTGGAGCGTCACTTCTTTCAATGTGACACATTAAATTAATATTGAATTGTCACTGTCCTTAAAGTGACACATTATTATTATATTGAGTTGTCACCTCTGTGCATGTGACACGTTATATTACATTGGGCAGTCATTTCTCTCAAAGTGACGCGTTATTATTAAGTTGGGAAGCCACCTCCCTAAAAAGTGACACGTTATATTATGTTATTAAATTATTACCTCGTTTAAATTGACGCATCACTTTGGATCACCACTTCCTTCAAGAGCAATACACTTGAAATTGGATCATCATCTCCTTCAGTATGGCATGTTAAACCAGGTTTGCACAAATTATATTTGTATTTATATTACATTTTCTACTGACGATTTTCTCTAGATTTTGCAACACTTGAAGTGGACTTCGTCTAAATTGGACGCAACACAACGTGGAATTTTTTCTTAGCAGCAAACTACGACATAGTCCAAAGAGGAATGTCAAACTCTTAGGACGCGAGTTGAGGAATGACTTTCACCACAATCAAACCACATCCCTATCCTAAGGTGTGTGGGTATTTTCTTGGGTTTAACAGTTTCAGTTTCGCCTTCAGTGAAATTTTCAACTCTCACAGAAGGTAAATTTTCAGTTCGAGTGACAATACCCCTAGAGCTTTGGAAGTTATGTCCATGTAAATTCTTACATATGGTTTTGAAGGACCCCACATTCATAGTGGAGATGTTTGCAAGCCTCTTTTCCACGCTCAGTTAATTTGTCACTCATCCTTAAGCTAAATGTTATTTCCGCATAAGAGATTTTCTTTTCAATCGATTGAGTTGAACTCAAGCAGTTTGATTCCCAAAGTTTAGGGATATGTAGGCGGACTTAATGTTGAAAACTCGACTGTACTCCAACAAACCATTTCTCACTCTATTCTAGAGCTTTTCGGTGTCTCCATACTTTTGACACCGAAATAGCTTTTGCATTCTTTCAAAATTGTGCGTTAAATCAAGCGTCTTTCGAACTACTAGTGGCCTGAGTTCTCAAGTAACCTGAGATAAGTAGGAAACCCAATACCAGGGTCCGGCCATAATTCCTCAAAAATCCTTACTGTTCGTTGTTCCAAAAAGATGTATTAGTGGTCGGACAAAATAGGATTCGTCAATTTCATTTGCCTCGGATCTCTTTCATCCATCCCAGGCAAACGAGCGGCAGTTATTGACACCTAATTTTGGCCCTCCACAATTTAATTAATTTTCAAACTTCTTAAATTTCAAACAAATTGAAGTAATTGTTTTGGAAAAAAAATACTTTTGAAATCATTTTTCAAGGAAATTTTTCATTTTTACTACAAAATACACTTAAAATATATAGATTTATATAATTTTCCAATTTGAATAAATAGTTAGTAAATCGTTTTACCAAAAATAAAGTTTTAATTATGTACGCATCTTATTTCCTTTAAAACTGATCGCAATTTAAGTAGGATTTTTCTTTTCGAACTAATTATCTTGTGTTGTTAAAGTTAAAAAGCTTGAGTAATTAGTTGAGTTTATAATCGTCTCATCCCCGTTTTATCAAATTTCAATTAATTAAAATCAATTTGAATTTGATGGAAATATAAATCAAAGGACTTGTTCACTTTGAAACCATCTTAATGGGCTTTATTTACTCCAAATTTTGACCATCAGATAACCTTTAACCCAAATTTTTGGCCCAAATTCTTTAAACCCGACCCACTTCTATTACCCAATACTCTCTCCTTTCTCTCCCTCAGTCCAGACGTGTGAATCCAGCAGAGAACAGATGCGCAGACCTCAACCCAGAAAAGAGTGATCCTTCATTCCCAAATTCGCTTATTGATTTTCCCATTTTCTCCTTTGATTTGTACAGTTGAACGTGCTTGGCACGAGCTCCAAGACTACACGAATCTTCCAGGAAACAACCATATTATTATCCATTCTAATTTTCTTTTCTTTTCAAATTCGTTCAAAAATGGTACAATTCGTACAAATTCCAGCTCCCTCGACCCAATCCGTTAAGAATTTTGAATTTTGAGTGCTGACACATAGTTTTCCCCCTCAATTTCGACACAAAGTTTGTACTATATAAGCCCCCCTCTCTTCAATGTTCAAAGGGACGGATTTTCGGAGACCAAAGAGTACCATAAAAGTCTTGGGAATTCTTGGTTCCATAGTTTAAAATTTTAAAACGTTATAAGGTTGTTCGAGTTGAAGAAGTGGAATCGTCTCCGTCAAACTCGCCCATACAGTTCGCTGCCCAGAACCAGGTAATCTTCTTGCTCTTTCTTCAGTCTTTTCTTTTTGTTGCATTGTAGAGTTGTTATTTATTTAGTATTGTTATTTATCTCTTTTAGTTTCAATGGGATTAGTGGTGTCAATGACAGAAAAAAGTCTTCATTGTCCTGTTCTTTTAAAGTGAAGTCAATTTTGAATGAGTTTAAATATTTTTCTTTTAGTTTTGGCATTTTACTTGTTTTCTCATTTTATTTTAGTATTAGTATGGTCTCTGTTATTGAATGCATTGAAATAATGACATGCTCATTGGCATTTGACTTTAGATTCTGTAAGGATATGTCCTAATTTGTGTCTAATATCTTTGTGATCGCTGTTAGTAGTACTTCCATTTCGTAACTTCAAGAGTTATATTTTGTATCTTGTTTAAGTTGGTTGTTTAGCATTTTAATGAATCCAGTTTGATTTATTTCATCAGACATCTAATCCTTATTTCTCTCATTTTCTTTTCATGAACTCTCTCCGAATGAGTCCAATGGACTCCCCTCTCTTGCATTTTTCTCTTCTTGAGTCAACCTCATTGGAATCGTGAAAGGGAAGCTAATATTAATGGGTTAAATTCCAAACCAGTGGCAGCAGCTAAGTAGCGGTGTAATGGCAATCCCAAATGGCCGAAAATTGAATTTCGGATTTTAGAATCCAATTCAATTGCAGCAATAGCAGCAGCAGTCCCAAAGGGACTAAAATCGGAAATTTTTGGACATTAATAAGTCCAATTTGAAACAGTAGCAGCAGCCCGCAAAGGGCTAAAAATTTTAGGATTTACAACTTAAAGGTCCGATTAGAGCAGAAGTGACAAAAGTAGTCCGAGCATTAAGTCCAGTGGCTTGATTTGGAGACATGCTTTATTTCCTTTCTTTGTCTTATTATTTGTTTATTGATTGATTGTGAATCAACTTTTTATCTAATTTAGATGAATCCTTGGGAGTTTTTAAATAACTCTTCTATTTCGTTAGTTGTTTGCTTCAAATATTTAAATTTTCAAAGCCCGTTTTAGTTAAGCCACTCTAAGTTTCAAGACTAACTTGAGAATTATCCATATTCTTTCATAGTTAGTATTTAGCTTTCAAATCCACGCTTAAGTTATTGTGTTGAATTTTCGACTCAAAAACTTGACTCGGATAAAATGTTAAGTTAAATTATTATTTTGACACTTTAGTATTTGACTTATTTCATAATTGGAATAAGATGTGTGTATAAGTATCAAAAGACTTTTGTTATTTTAAAACAAGATTTTTTTTCCACAAGTAATCTTAAGTTATTTTTTTCCTTAAAAATTAGCCAACCTTTAAATCCGTCGGTCAACCGTGTGTTAGCGGATTCTCTAAGATGCCTAAACCCTTCCTTAGAGAATTATTTGAACCCTTACCTGACTCTGGTTTTTATTAAAAAATGGTTTTCTTTCAAAAAATCCTTTTTAAATGGTTTTCTTAAGTTTACCTAAAAAACTCAGTGGCGACACTCCTAAATTACTCATTTATTCCAAAAATTAACAAAATTGCCAAAGTTGCGAAAATGGCTTTGAAAACTTAGTTTTCGAAATTGGGTCGTAACAGCGTCCCTGGCGCTCTGACTGGCGCGGGCCGCCAGACCCAAGGGCGCTTTGGCTTGCGCGGCGCCCCAGACCCCTGCCCAGAAATCCCCAAATTTTCTTGCTCATTTTTCAACTCTAAACCCTCTAGATTCGATTGGTTCTTTCCCCAAACACTTAGATTCAACCACACAACCAAAATATCCAAAAATCTACTCAAATCAACATCAATTTTCAAGAATTTAACTGAAGAACTTCTCAACAACTTCAACAAATCAAGAATCCAATAGAACTTAAACAAAACCCACCAAGAACTCAATTTCTATACTTTCAAGAACATAAATTCGCTGATTAAATCATGATTGGCGTGTGGGTGAACAAACCAAACACTATGTGATCTCACATACCTCGTAGTAATTAACCCTTGGCGAAATCTATAAGTCTAGCTTCAAGAACTTGACGATTCCTTGCTTCTTCTCCTCTTTTCTCCTCTTCTTTTCTCTTCTCTCAAAACCCTAACTTATTTTGATCCAAATCAGTTTAGACCCCAACTTAATTACCAAAAACGAAATTAAATAATTGGGTAGTGAAAAAGACCATAATACCCTTCTAAAATCCGGTTTTGACTTTCCTTATCTAGACGTCCCAACTTCAAATGGGCATATCTCCCTCATACGAATTCGAAATGGAGCAAACTCGGCGACGTTGGAAAGATAATTCAAAGATCTTTCCTACGTGATCTTGTAGTATGCGTAAATCATCATGATCTAGGAGTCATGGTTGTTTGAAGTTGACTAAAAACTCATACTTAGCTTAACTTTGTCAAACTTTCCAAAAACGGTTTCTACCTAATTCTAGCTCTTTCAAATAGCGAGGTGTTAGAGAAAATGACCAAATATTACGTAAATGTCCCTAAATGGCCAAAATATCAAGAAAACTACATAAACAATACATAAAACGTCTCAAAAAAAAATTCACTTGCACGAATAACCTTAGAATATCGTGACGAATAAAATAACAAAACTTTAATTCTTTTCGAAACTATCCGAAAATGGCTGAATATTATGTAAATGTCCCTAAATGGCCTAAAAATCAAGAAATTACATAAACAATACAAAAAACGCCACAAAAAAATTCGACTTGCAACAATGACCTTAGAGGATTGTGACGAATAAAAGAACAAAACTTTACTTCTTTTCATAACTATCCGAAAAGGGTCAAATATTACGTAAATGCCCCTAAATGGCCAAAAAATCAATAAAACTACATCAACAATATAGAAAACGTCGCAAAAAAATTTCAACTTACACCAATGACCTTAGAATATCGTGACGAAGAAAAGAACAAAACTTTACCTCTTTTCGTAATTGTTCGAAAATGGCCGAATATTACGTAAATGCCCCTAATTGCCTGAAAATCAAGAAAACTACATAAACAATACAAAAAACGCCTCAATTTTTTTTTGACTTGCACCAATGACCTTAGAATATCATGAAGAATAAAATAAAAAAACTTTATTTCTTTTCGTAACTGTCTGAAGATGGCTGAATATTACGTAAATGCCCCATAAATGGGTGAAAAATCAAGAAAACTACATAAAAAATACAAAAAATGCCACAAACAAATTTCAACCTGCACCAATGACCTTAGAATATCGCGACGAATAAAAGAACAAAATTTAAATTCTTTTCGTAATTGTCCAAAAACGGCCGAACATTCCGTAAATACACCTAAATCGACGAAAAATCAAGAATATTACATAAAGAATACAAAAAACGCCTCAAAAAAATTAGACTATTACCAATGACCTTAGAATATCGTGACGAATAAAAGAACAAAACTTTACTTCTTTTCGTAAATGTCCGAAAATGGCCGAATATTACGTAAATGCCGCTAAATGACAGAAAAATCAAAAAAACTACATAAACAATACAAACAATGTCTCAAAAAATTGACTTGCACCAATGACTTTAGAACATCGTGACGAATAAAAAAAACAACTTTACTATTTTTCGTAACTGTCCGACAATAGCCGAATATTACGTAAATCCCCCCAAATGACCGAAAAATAAGAGAAAACTACATAAACAATACAAAAAACGCCTCAAAAACATTTCGACTTGCACCAATTACCTTAGAATATCATGACGAATAAAAGAACAAAACTTACTTCTTTTCGTAACTATTCGAAAATGGCCGAATATTACGTAAATGCCTCTAAATGGCTGAAAAATTAAGAATACTACATAAACAATACAAAAAATGCCTCAAAAACATTTCGAGTTGCACCAATCACCTTAGAATACCGTGACGAATAAAAGAACAAAAACTTAACTTCTTTATGTAATAGTTCAAAAATTGCCGAATATTACGTAAATGCCCCTAAATGGCCGAAAAATCAAGAAAACTACATAAACAATACAAAAAACGCCTCAAAATTGTTTTTAGTTGCACCAATGACATTAGAATATCGTGACGAATAAAAGAAAAAATTTTATTTCTTTTCGTAACTGTTCGAAAATAGCCGAATATTACGTAAATGCCCCTACATGGCTGAAAAATCAAGAAAACCTCATAATCAATACAGAAAATGCCTCAAAAAAAATTCAATTTGCACCAATGACCTTAGAATATCATAACGAATAAAAGAACAAAAATTTACCTCCTTTTGTAATTTTCCGAAAATGGCCAAATATTACGTAACTGCACTTAAATGGCTGAAAAATCAAGAAAATTACATAAACAATACAGAAAACGCCTCAAAAATTTTTTTACTTGCACTAATGATGACCTTAGAATATCGTGACAAAATAAAAGAACAAAACTTTACTTCTTTTTGAAAATGTCCGAAAATGGCCAAATATTACGTAATGCCCCTATATGGGTTAAAATCAAGAAAACAACATAAACAATACAAAAAATGCTTCAAAATAATTTGACTTGCACCAATGACCTTAGAATATTGGGACGAATAAAAGAACAACTTTACCTCTTTTCGTAACTGTCCGAAAATGGCCAAATATTACGTCAATGCCCATAAATGGCCAAAAAATAAGAGAAAACTACATAAACAATACAAGAAACGCCTCAAAATAATTTCAACTTTCACCAATCACCATAGAAAATCGTGACGAATAAAAGAACAAAACTTCACCATTTTTCGTAACAGTCCAAAAATGGCCAACTATTACGTAAACGCTCCTAAATGGCCGAAAATCCAGAAAACTACAAACACAATACAAAAAACGTCTCAAATTTTTTTGACTTGCACCAATAAGCTTAGAATATCATGACGAATAAAAGAACCAAATTTTAATTATTTTCGTAATTGTATGAAAATGGCCGAATATTACGTAAATGCCTCTAAATGGCAGAAAAATAAAGAAAACTACATAAACAATAGAAAAAACGCCTCAATTTTTTTTTGAATTGCACCAATGACCTAGAATATCATGAAAAATAAAAGAAGAAAACTTTACTTATTTTCGTAACTACCTGAAAAGGGCAGAATATTACATAAATCACCATAAATGGCCGAAAAATCAAGGCAACTACATAAATAATACAAAAAACGCCTCAAAACAATTTCGACTTGAACCAATAACCTTAGAATATCATGGCGAATAAAAGAACGAAACTTTACTTCTTTTTGTAACTGTTCGAAAATGGCAGAATATTATGTAAATTCCCCTAAATGGTTGAAAAATCAAGAAAACTACATAAACAATACAAAAAATCACCTCAAAAAAATTTCGACTTGCACCAATGACTTTAGAATAACGTGATGAATAAAAGAATAAAAAATTACTACTTTTAGTAACTGTCCGAAAATGACCGAATATTACATAAATGCCTCTAAATGGCCAAAATATCAAGAAAACTACATAAAGAATACAAAAAAAGCCTCAAAATTTTTTGACTTGCACCAATGACCTTAGAATATCATGACAAATAAAAGAACAAAGCTTTAGTTTATTCTGTAACTGTCAGATAATGGCCGAATAATATGTAAATGCCCTTAAATGGCCGAAAAATCAAGAAATTACATAAACAATACAAAAAATGCCTCAAAAAATGTCTACTTGCATCAATGACCTTAGAATTTCGTGACGAATAAAAGAACAAAACTTTACTTCTTTTCATAACTGTCCGAAAATGGCTGAATATTACGTAAATGTCCCTAAATGGCCGAAAAATCAAGGAAACTACATACACAATACAAACAAAACCCTTTAAAAAATTTCGACTTGCACCAATGACATTAAAATATCGTGACGAATAAAAGAATTTTTTTTTATATCTTTTCGTAACTATTCGAAAATGGCCGAATATTACATAAATGCCCCTATATGGCCGAAAAATCAAGAAAACTACATAAGCAATACAAAAAACGCCACAAAAAAATCGACTTACACCAATGACCTAGAATATAGTGACAAATATAAGAACAAAACTTTACTACTT
>JAJOOO010004774.1:0-11549 GCA_029582685.1 Solanum piurae | reverse complement strand
CTTTTTTTTAATTAACCAACCGACAACACATTTAAATTAGTGTGTCAAAAAATTTAAATTATTACCCAAATCCAATGAAAAAGTCTACAACAGAACATCTTGAACCATGAATAACAAGACATAATTTGAATAACAACATGTTCAGTGAAATCTCACTAACTGGGGTTTGGGGAGGATAATGTGTAAGCAGATCTTACCACTTCATCGTGGAGGTAGTGTAACATCTCGAACTTTGAAAAGGGCTAAAGAGGGTTTCGTGTAAGTCACCCATCAGTTTTAAGTTTTTGGTCAACTTCAAACAATCATATCTCTTAGCATATAGAAAATTAGGTATTCCATGACCTATGGAATTATAGGTCTTTCAGTCCTCTTTCTAACACCGCTAAGTTTGCTTAATTTCGAGCTTGGAGTAAAAATTTATGCCATGAAGGTGAAGCCTCTCTTTTAAGGCACCCCAAATCATTTTTCGAGGGATATTTTGGTCGTTTCCCATTCCTTCTAAGCCTAGCCTCATTTTTCATCACCCCAATAAGGGTCTAATCAACTTAAAACCATCGTTTCACGTTCTTCAAGTGTTCTCCAAGATTCCCATTGATTTTCGCCAAGAACCTTTGTTCTTTCCAGGTATGTATGTAAGGCCATCACAGTGCTGGACTTGTTCGTCCTCACGCCCTACATCTCAATTTACTCAAAAAATTGTTATATCTAAAGGATCCATTAGTAGTTCTTGCTACCGAGTTCGATTCTTTAACAATTGAGGCTTTTTTATTCTTTTGTTTTGTGAATATTATTGTGTTGTTCATGCTTAGTATCACATGAACCCTATTGATTTGATAAAGTTATGTTTCCAAAGGAATTATATGAAAGTTCTCATGTATTCATGTTGGGTTTTAGAATCAAGAAGAGTTTAGGAGAAATTTTCCAATTCTAAACTAAGTTGGGGTACTAATTTAAGCTTGAAAATTTGTCGAGGTGCTGGGGAAGTGCCTGGAGTGGCGCACCAAGGCCTGACTTCTGAAGTTACGGGACGGGACAACGCACCAGTAGTGCACCAAGTCCTGACTTCGGAAGTTCAGGGACTGGCGCCTTGCGCGAAGGATTTCTGGGCCAATCTTTCCTTGTTTCATCTGGCAAGTGTTCCTTTAAGTTGGTGCCACATTTTCCTTCCTTATATCAGCTCATATACACTCCATTTACCCTTGAAAATCTCTGCATATTTTAATCACATGTCTTAATGCACACTCAAAACTAAATTGAGTGTAAAAAAGAAGTTCAAGAGTTTTATGGAGTTATTATTGAGAGTTCTTGTTTAACCAACTACGATCTTAAACTAAGTATTCCCAAATGTAACATTTTTACCGTGAGAAAAGAGAAACTTTGATTTTTAAAAAGAGTTTATGAGTTCAGGATATTTTATTACCTCTTTAAAAAGAGTTATTTTGAGTAATTTCCTCAAAAGAGAGAAAAAGTATTTCTACTTGAGCATGAGTATACATTTATTTATTAGGAGTAGTATTGGGTACCGATATGGGGACGAGTTCAGACAACTCACATTCCTCATAAACCATGTAGCCAACATGGGGAAATGATCGTACTTTTTAGACGTCTCTTTATTGATTTCGAGCATAGCTTAGTGGATCCACTTAGTTGAGGTGTTCTGTACCCCGGCAAGGTATAAGACAGTTCTGGCAGCGTGGGCGAGATGTTGTATCATCACCTAGCTCATAATGATGGTTGTCGGTTAGAGAATCTCCCAAATAAGAGTAAAGAGTAACTTATTGTATTTTTATATACATCATTGAGTTAGTACTTTTATTTATGAATCTTTAAACGTTTCATCATTTTTATTATTTTTTATTGAGTTGAGTTGAGGTGAGTATTCTTCCAATCTTATTAGTTCATTTATCTATGCATTCAGTCTTCTTTACATACTCGTACATTCAATGTACTGATGTCATTCGACCTGCATCTTATCATGATGTAGATACATGTGTTCATGATCATCAACAAACGTTTCGTTGATATCATTTGACACTCCAGTTAGCTTTGGTGAGCCTTCTTGCATTCTGGAGGATTTCCTCTTTTCCTTTCGGTTTAGTCCTTTTTGGTGTTGTGGGTCTTGTCCCAATATCCATGTTGAACTATAGAGGTTTCATGGATAGTTAGAGTTGAGGAGTGTCTCAGTATTTTCCTTTCTGTTTGAGATGTTTTAAGAATGTTTTGCAAAGTATTATTATTATTATTGCAATTAAGTATTTTCAGACAGTTTAAGTTAAGTATCTGCTTGAGTTTGAATGTCCTAAATTGTATTTCTAAGCTTGGTATCGCTTGAGTAAGTCTTCTGCTAAGTAGTCAGTCAGGCCAATGGTTCGCTTTGGGACCAGTCTACGTCCAGGGTGTAGGCTCAGGGGGTGACAGGTAGAAAGGTTGTTTCCAAAAAAAAACTCTTGGCTTAAGTGCATCAAATTCAAGCAAACAAGAAAAAATCAATGAAAAAGACATAACAATACATAAATAGTGTGATAATCATAAAAACTAGATTTGGATATTGGAAGTAGATAGGTTTTCATGTTCAAACAATGAGCTGAAGTGTTGTAACACCTCACTTTTTAAAAGAACTAGAAAGACTTAGAATTGGAAAGAAACCGTTTTTTAAAATAATCAAATTTGGAAAGTTTGACAAAGTTAAGCTAAGTATGAGTTTTAGGTTGACTTCAAATGACCATAAATCTTAGTACATGATGATTTAGGTGGGCTACAAGATAGATAATGAAAGGTCTTTGAATTATTTTCCCAACGCCACTGAGTTTGCTAAGTTTTGAGGTCAGATGAGTGAGATATGTCATTTTGAAGTCAAGCTGTCCAGTTAAGAAAAATTACCCAAAAAAATAATAAGGGGTATTTTGGTCTTTTCCTTACCAAATCAGATTTAATTCATTTTTAGTAAGGTTTTAAGAGTCTAATCCGATTAGTTTCTATTTTATAATCTTAATATACGCCTAGAGTTTTAGTTGAGTGTTCAAGAAGAGAAAAGAGGAGAGGATCAAAGTGTACGTCGAGATTCTTGCGTTTTGTTGCGGATTTTCGCCATGGATTTAATCCCTAAGAGGTATGTAAGCCTCCATAGTGTTGGGTTTGTTCACCCATACGCCAATCATGTTATTTTCAGTAAAATTTCATTCTTGAAGTTGAAAAATTAGAGTTTTTGATGAAATCTTGAGAAGTGTTCTTAAGTTCATCCTAAATCTTGTTGTGTTGGGGTTTTGATGATTTATGGAGATGAAAGTAAGTGTTTTGAGGGTTGTAATTATTATATTAGAGTGTATTTATGTTAAGTAATTGTAACGACCGGATTCCGTCGTTATAGAAAAGCTAACGGGGGGAAATTTGGGGACGGAAAGCTTTTTCGTAGTATTTGGATTTTCCCAACCTAGTCCAGATTTGAACAAAATCGGAGTCATTAAGGTGTGGGGAAATATGGCATCAATCAGGTGATTTATTTATAATTTTTATTACATGAGGGGATAGATATCTCGTTAAGAAATCCGTACAACTTTACGAAATTGAATTCGGGCGAGTAGAACTCCCGAAATTGATCTTAGCGTGAAAGGAATTTTCTGAGTGACGTTAGTTAGAGGTGTGTTGTGAAATGGGGGCCTTGGAATTATTAAAAAAGCTCACTGTTTCCTGCAAGCCGCTTTGGCGCTGGGTTTTATCGCTCTGGTGGGGCTGTTGTGGCATGGTGAGGGCCGTTATGGCGGGCCAAACGTGACTGAAAGTCATAAATAAACCCCTAAACGATGACTTTATTCTGTACTTTTCAATTTTTAGAGCTAAGAAACGAACCCCATGTGACTCTTGATAGTTTTCCACCATTCTTGAGGCTAAAGGTAAGTTTTTCACTCCCTGAATCCATTTTTTGATCCATAAAACGTAATAGAATGGTTAATTATTGTTGGGAGAGAGTTTTGAATTAGAAACCATTGTGGAAAAAGCCCTAATTTGGATACTTGGGATCATGGGTATGATCTAGGGTTGTTAGAATTGTTAGTAATCCATGTTATTATGATTGTTTGTAGACCAAGAACAAGCGGAATGAATCCGGAAAGGGAAGGATCAAGTTTCTTAGGGTTTCAAGCTTGTTTCGAGGTAGGTGATGATTGTGATTCTATGATTATGTGATGTATGTTTGTTCTTGCTTCATTATGATACATGTATGTATATGAATGTTGCATTATTGATCACACTTGTTATAAATGAGATAGATGAATGATGATTGCCATGAAATCATGACTTAATGTATGATCTTGAAGTTATACTTGTGATTGTGATTGTGGTGTGTTGAATGGATCGGTTGTCATGTTCCGACATAACTAATTGGGATCGGTTGCCACTTTTCGGCATAAACATTGGATTGGGTATCACATTTTGGTACGCTAACTGTTTGGGTTTGGGTTCCATTAGAAGACCAATGACTTGTCCTAATTGTGTATATTATTGAGCATGTGATAATCGATATTGTATATGTTTGGTATGTTGAATGTTATAATGTTGTATTGACTTGCTTATATTGCACTTAGTGGATAGCCGTGTGATCCTACCAGTACACTGTGGTTGTCAACTGATACTGCATTTGCTCTTTCTTTGTTGATTACAGGTCATCTTCAAGAGGCTACTGACAGACCTTGCTTAGAAGATCAATTATCGTTCGAATTCAAGGGTGAACCAATTCTTCCAGGCTGGCATGGGTTCTCTTTCGTCTATGTCCACCATTTCGAACTTAGACTTTTCTAGTTAATTATTAGTTCGTTAGTTTGGGGTTGTATCCCTTCTTGTTTAGACTTTTGGTTCGATATTAGATGTTTTGGTACATTGGCTTTCAGGTTCTAGGTTATTTCTTCCGCATTGTTTAGTTCGTTGTTAGACTTTTGTTGGAGTTTATGGGAACTCCCTATTTCTTTCCTTAGTATTTAACTTGCTTTCGTAACTTAAATACCTTAGTTTTAGATTAGTTACTTGGTTTGAATTGTAGTAATGGTTCTCCCACCGGAGAGTTAGTGTGGGTGTCAATCACGACGGTCTAGGTCGTGACAAAGTTGGTATCAGAGCCTAGGTTCGTTGATCTCGATGTACCAAAATGAGTCTAGACGAGTCTTACAGAACGGTACGGGGACGCCTTTACTTTTCTTCGAGAGGCTATATGACTTTAGGAAATCTCTTTATTTTCTCTTGTCTCTTGCCGTGCTATAACTTGATTCCAATTGGTATCTGGCGATTCAAATTGATATCTAGCCTCCTTCACTCTTGTATCCGCAAATGGTTAACACTAGATTCAACAGCGTCAGGCCCGTAGCTCCCGTCAATGCTCCAGCTGAGAAACCTGCAGTGAGAGGTCACAAACGAGGCAGGGGTAGAGGAAGAGCTAGGGGTAGAGGTCGTGGAAGAGTAGCGACTGCTGGGAATATAACTCCTGTTGAGAACGCTCCTGTGAATGAGAACCCTCATGCACATCATAAAGAGATAGAAGAGAATGTTGATGTTGAGAATATTGAGGAGGTGGGACAAGAGGAAGAGATACAGGCTGAGACTACCGATGTTCCTCACATAGACCCAGTGTTAACTTGACAGATCATATCATTTTTTAAAGGGTTGGTTGGTCCTGGAGTGCTTCCTTTTGTTCAAGCAACTCAAGCTCCCGCTAATCCCACTGTTGCTAGCACTGCGCCCAAGACGGGTGGATCGAGAGGTAATGATGCTTTCTTCCGTCCTTTGTTGGGTTATGTCATGACTAGTAATGATCATGAAATGTTGACTAAGTTTTTGAAGCTAAAGCCTCTTGTATTTCTTGGTTCTGAGAATGAGGATGCTTATGAGTTTATCTTAGATTTCTATGAGAGGCTTCATAAGTTAGGAATTGTCCATCAACGTGGGGTTGAGTTCGTGACTTTTCAGCTTCAAGGTGAGGCTAAGTAGTAGTGGAGAGATTATATGGAATGCAGACTTTCTACTTTACCTCCACTCACTTGAACCCAGTTTCATGCTCTGTTCTTGGAAAAATATGTGCCTAGAACTTTGAGAGATCGTAATAAAGATGAATTTATGGCTTTGGAACAAGGTGGTATGTATGTGGTTGCTTATGATGCCAAGTTCCATGCTTTGTCTAGATATGCTACTCAATTGGTGACTACTGAGGAGGAGAGGATCCGGTAATTTATTAGGGGACTAAATTCTGAGTTGCAAGTATTATCTGTTCATATGACTTCTGCAGGGAGGAGCTTTAATGAGGTAACATACTATGTTAAGAAAGTAGAGGGGGCGAGGCGAGATGGTCAAGCTAAGGCATTGGCAAAAAGGGCCAAGAATTCAGGCAACTTTCAAGGTTCTTATTCCATAGGTTTAGGGAGGCCAACACTGGAAGCCAAGCCAATTCAGTCCGTTATGCCCACCTCTACAGGTAAATACTAAGGAACTCCATATCATAATTTGATTCAGGATAGCCAGGGAGTCACACCTTCAGCGGGCAACATGCCATCTTTTGATCGTACATATTACAACTGTGGTGAACCTGAGAATATAAGGAGAGATTGTCTTCACCCACGTGTGTTAGATTCTGCGGAGCAGCAGTCTAGAGCAGTAGTACCCGTGGGGAATGGTAATAATGGTCGAGGGTGTCCACAAGGTGGGCGAGGAGGTAATTAGCGAGTCCGTTGAGGTAGAGAAAATGGTAATGCAGGCAGGGGTAACTTGCAACCAAGAAGAGAAGTGCTTCATCAAGATGATAGGGCTCAATGTTATGCATTTCCGAGCAAGAATGAGGCAGAGGCGTCTGACGCAGTGATCACAGGTACTATTATTGTCTGTGACCGGATGGCTAATGTGTTATTTGATTCGGGTTCTACTTATTCTTATGTATCCGTGTGATTTGCCTCAAAGTTTGATATGATTTGTGATATACTTGATGCCCATATCCATGTTTCTACCCCAGTTGGAGAGTCAGTCATAGTTACCCATGTCTATCGTGTTTGTCCTATTTTGTTTATGGGTTTTCAAACTTGGGCTGATTTGGTGATTTTGGATATGACTGACTTTGATATAATCTTAGGCATGACTTGGTTGTCCCTCTATTATATTGTGCTTAATTGTAATATTAAGTCTGTAACTCTAAAAATTCCGGGAAGGGAAAAATTAGAGTGGGAAGGGGTATACAAGCCTAAGCAAGCTAAGATCATATTCTTTATTCGGGTTAGGAAATTGATAGGGCAGGGTTGCTTGGCTTATTTGGCTCATATTAGGGATGTAAAGATTGAAGCTTTATCCATTGAGTCTATTCCTGTGGTGTCAGAATTTAGAGTAATGTTTCCTAATGACTTGCCTCCGAATAGAAATATAGACTTCTGCATTGATTTAGGACCTGTTACTCGTCCCATTTCTATCCCTCCATGTCGCATGGCTTCGACGAAATTAAGAGAGTTTAAGGCTCGAATCTAAAAGCTTCTTGATAAAGGATTTGATCGTCTTAGTGCTACCCCATGGGGTGCTCCAGTTTTGTTTGTTAAGAAAAAGGATGGTAGTATGAGAATGTGTATAGATTACCGGCAATTGAATATGGTCACCATTCAAAACAAGTATCATATGCCTCGAATAGATAATCTTTTTCACCAATTGCAAAGTGCATAAGTTTTCTCCAAGATTGATCTAAGGTCTAGCTACCATCAATTGAAAATTAGGCCTGAGGATGTGCCCAATACGGCGTTCAAAACTCGCTATGGGCACTATGAGTTCTTGGTTATGTTTTTTGATTTGATCAAAGTGCCTGTAACTTTCATGAGTTTGATGAATGGAATGTTCAAACTATTCATTGATTCGTTTGTTATAGTCTTTATTAATGATATTTTGGTCTATTCGAAAAGTGAGGAAGAGCACGCCGACCATCTTCGCATTGTTTTGGGTGTTCTTGGGAAACAAAAGTTGTATTGAAGTGAAGGCCACATTCATTGATGAGATCAAGGCCAAATAATTTGAAGATGAAAATTTGGAGGAGCTTAGAAAGAAGACTGCGATTGGTACGACACCAGAGACCACTCTTGATGCGGAAGGCGTGCTCAATTTTAAAGGAAGAATATGTGTTCCTAGAGTAAATGACTTGATTTAGAAATTGTTGGCAGAGTTTCATGGTTTGCGATATTCTATTCATTCGGGTGTGACCAAGATGTACCGAAACTTGAAGCGAATTTATTGGTGGCCGGGCATGAAGAAAGATATAGCAGAGTTTGTGGCAAAGTATCAAAATTGCCAACAAGTGAAGTATGAACATCAAAGGCATGCGGGTTTACTTCAAAGAATGTCAATTCCGAAATAGAAGTGGGAAATGATAGCCATGGATTTTGGGGTTGGTCTTCCCAAGACTTTGGGGAAGTTTGATTATATTTGGGTAGTGGTTGATAGATTGACTAAGTCAGCCCATTTTATTCCGGTAAAAATAAATTATAATGCTGAACAATTGGCTAAAATTTATGTGAAAGAGATAGTAAGGTTGTATGGGGTGCCCCTCTCTATCATCTCAGACCGTGGTACCTAATTCACATCCAAGTTTTGGTGGAAATTACATGATGAATTGGGCACACAACTCACTTTTAGTACAGCCTTCCATCCATAGACGGACGGACAATTGGAGAGGACTATTTAAGTGTTAGAAGACATGTTAAGGGCATGTGTGATCGACTTTGGAGGACATTGGGATAAGTTATTACCTTTGTGCGAGTTCTCCTATAATAATAGGTATCACTCCAGCATAGATATGGCCCCATTTGAGTTACTCTATGGGAGGGGATGTAGATCACCTATATGATGGTTCGAGGCTAGGGATGTGAAACCTTTGGGGGTTGATTTAGTGAAGGATGTTCAAGATAAGGTGAGGAGTATTCAAGCTAAGTTTTTAGCAGCCCAGAGTAGACAAAAGAAGTATGTGGATCATAAGGTAAAAGACATGGTGTTTCAAATCGGTGAAAATGTTCTTCTTAAGGTATCACCCATAAAAGGGGTAATGAGATTCGGCAAGAAAGGTAAGCTAAGTCCGCGATACATTGGTCCCTTTGAGGTTCTTGAATGTGTAGGACTGGTAGTGTATAGATTGGATTTACCTACTAATCAATCAGGTGTTCATCCGGTATTTCATGTGTCTATGTTGAAGAAATATCAGGGTGACGGGGATTATATCATTAAGTGGGACTCAATTGTGTTAGACAAAGACCTCTAATATGAGGAGGAACCGATTGCAATTCTTGATCGCGATGTACGTAAGTTGACGACCAAGGAGATTAAGTCCGTGAAAGTTCAATGGAAGCATCGTCCAATTGAGGAAGCTACTTGGGAAACCGAAAGGTACATGCGAGACAAGTATCCCCAATTGTTCATCGATTCAGGTACTACTTCATCCCTTATTTAAACTAATTTTCCTAAGCTTGTCACTCAGGGACGAGTAATGAGTAAATTGGTATCTAATGTAACGACTGGGTTTCATCGTTATAGAAAGCCAATGGGGGGAAATTTAGGGTCGAAATACTTTTTCATAGTATTTGGATTTTCCCAACCTAGTCCAGATTTGAACAAAATCGGAGTCATAAAGGTGTAAGGAAATGTGGCATCAATCGGGTGATTTATTGATAATTTTGATTACATGAGGGGATAAATAACTCGTTAAGGAATACATACGACTTTACATAATTGAATTCGGGCGAGTAGAACTCCCAAAATCGATCTTAGCATAAAGGGGATTTTCTGAATGTCGTTGGTTAGAGGTATGTTGTGAAATGGGGGTCTTGAAATTATTAAAATAGCTCACTGTTTTGTGCATGCCGCTTTGGCACTGGGTTTTGTCGCTCTGGCAGGGCCGCTGTAGCGGAGTGAAGGTCGATGTGGTGGGCCAGACGTGACTTAAAGTCGTAAATAAACCCCTAAACGACTTTATTCTGCACTTTTTTATTTTTAGAGCTAAGGAACGAACCCCAGGCGACTCTTGACAATTTTCCACCATTCTTGAGACTAAAGGTAAGTTTTTCACTCCTCGAATCCATTTTTCAATCCGTAAAATGTAAAAGAATGGGTAATTATCGATGAGGGGCAGAGGGTTTGAATTAGAAACCATGGTGGAAAAAGCCCTAATTTGGATGCTTGGAGATCATGGGTATGATCTAGGGTTGTTAGAATTGTTAGTAATCTATGTTATTATGATTGTTTGTAGACCAAGAACAAGTGGAACGAATCCGAAAAGGGAAGGATCAAGTTTCTTAGGGTTTCAAGCTTGTTTCAAGGTAGGTGAAGGTTGTGATTTTATGATTGTGTGATGTATGTTTGTTCTTGCTTCATAATGATACATATATGTATATGAATGTTGCATTATTGATCACACTTGTTGTAAATGAGATAGATGAATGATGATTTCCATGAAATCATGACTTAATGTATGATCTTGAAGTTATACTTGTGATTGTGATTGTGGTGTGTTGAATGGATCGATTGCCACTTTCCTGCATAACTAATTGGGATCGGTTGCCACGTTTCGGCATAATTATGGATCGGTTTCCACTTTCCGGCATAAACATTGGATCGGGTACCACATTTTGGTATGCTAACTGTTTGGGTTTGGGTTCCATGAGAAGACCAATGACTTGTCCTAATTGTGTATATTGTTGAGCATGTGATAATCGATATTGTATATGTTTGGTATGTTGCATGTTATAATGTTGTATTGACTTGCTTATGTTGCACTTAGTGGATAGCCGCGTGATCCTACCAGTACACTGTGGTTGTGTACTGATACTGCACTTGCTCTTTCTTTGTTGAGTACATGTCATCTTCAAACGGCTACTGATACACCTTGCTTAGAAAATCAGTGATCGTTCGAATTCAAGGGTGAGCCAATTCTTTCGGGCTGCCATGGGTTCTCTTTCGTCTATGTCCACCATTTCGGACTTAGACTTTTCTAGTTAAGTATTGGTTCGTTAGTTTGGGATTGTATCCCTTCTTGTTTAGACTTTTGGTTCGTTATTAGATGTTTTGGTACATTGACTTCAGGTTCTAGGTTATTTCTTCCGTATTGTTCAGTTCATTGTTAGACTTTTGTTGGAGTTTATGGGAAGTCCCTATTTCTTTCATTAGTATCTAACTTGCTTCCATAACATAAATACCTTAGTTTTAGATTAGTTACTTGGTTTGGATTGTAGTAATGGTTCTGTCACACCCCCAACTCAAGGGGCGCAACTGGCTCCTAATGCCAAAACTCAGGCCCAAGCCGACCCTGCTGAACCATTTCCTACTAGCACATGGCAGCCACACGCAATAAAGAAATCAAACAAGTATGTCTCGGCTTAAAATTAAGCCATCGGCCGGCAAGGCCCCTGCCAAATGATCTATAAAAGAAACAGCTACTCCCAGGAGATCATATAAATAAATAGCCAACTAGCACAGAAGTTCTGATTGGGCCGTCGAGGCCACCATGATATCTATACCAAAACTAAAAGCAGGTATATATCAATACAATACATCAAACA
>JAJOOO010004773.1:0-17222 GCA_029582685.1 Solanum piurae | reverse complement strand
ATTGCATTTTCTTTAACGAACTAAGTTGTTTTTACTGTTTTATAAAGCTTTCCATATATTGCATGTGTATTGTTGCTTTATATTGAGTTGAGTATCCACAGTTGAGTACCCAGAGTCGAATATCATATCTTTAAGTTGAGTATCTTATCTCTGAGTTGAGTAAGTTTGAGTAGTTTTGAGTATCCTTGAGTATTCCTTGAGTTAAGTAAGTTTGAAAAGAGGTAAGTATGTTTTCATTTTTATCAAGTTCAAGCTTATGTTATGCTTTAGAATTCCCCTTACATGCTCGTACATTCCACGTACTGAGCCATTTGGCCTTCATCTTCTCATGATGCAGACACAGGTATTCAGGATCATCAACAAGAGCTTTGTTGATACATCCGAGAGTTCGAGTTAGCCATGGTGAGCCTCCTTACTTTCGGAGGATTTCATTTACTTTTTAGTTTAGTCAGGATGTCGTGGGTCTTGTCCCGACTTCCATCTTTATCAGTTAGAGGCTTCATAGATAGTCAGTATAGTTGAGAAGTCTGTATTATTCATTTATTTTATTAAATATTTTAAAGACTTAAGTTGCCTATTTTATGACGGGTTGAATATATTATTTTATTCTAAGTTGTTCATTTGAGTTGATGTTTTACAAAGTTGAGTTTATTGAATTTTATTCAGTTTTAAACTTTTGCATGCTTAAGTTAGTCTTCCGCTTGTAGTCATCCAGGATGAGGGTTCGCTTGAGGACCAGCAATGGTTGTTGAGTGCCGGTCACGTCCAGGGTGTAGACTCGGGTCGTGACACTGTGTTTTACTTTTACTGGAGAAGATTAGTAAAACAGTTTGGAAAATCCTGTGAGAGAGGTCATGGTTTTACTCCCTTGAGCAAGGAGGTTTCCATGTAAAAATATTGTGCCTGTTTTATCAATATATTTACTTTCTGCATTGTTGTTTTGCTGAGAGACCTGGTCCCGTGGTCACTGGTGGACGCATACATTCCAACAATTTCTAATATTAGGAATGGTGTACTATTTAGTAGTTGATTGTGATTGCTATTAATATTATTATCATGACTATCTCTTCTTGTACCCACTTGATTGTTAATGACCAGTAAACTAAGTTCATGATTGTTCATCAATTTGAGTTTTATAGGTGGAAAGTGAATTAAGTTATGGTTGTTACCAGTTTGTCACTGGTTTCGTAAACAGTAGTACAAAAGTTTAATATTATTATTTTCTTATCATGTTATAAAATTAGGTTTTGATATATGGAGATAGGTATAAATATTAGGTGTATTGTATACTTGATAGATTGGAAACATTCGGAAGTATTGAGGAAAGGAAAAGCACTGGGGAATTAGCTCCCTTGACTTCGGTTCTTCGCTGGAGGTAGGTTATGGTTTATTCTATATAATAGATAGACTCTTAATAATGATTGATAGTCATTGAGTGATATCGTGAATTTCTCTATGTACTTGGTTGTGTGGTTATGTGGCTTGGTTGTGTCGTTTGTGATTGGTTTGAAATCATGAGACCGTGAAATTAATAATCTTGAAATTTTTCTATCGAAGTGATGCCTTGAATAAAGAAGGCTTGATGAAACATTGTGAATGAAGTGAAAAGTGGTGATAATGAATGATAAATTAACGATATTTAATAGACTTTAGTGTATTTGTGTTTCTTATATTAATGAAATTTGAGCTTCCGCATTATAGTTTGTATTTCATGAGTTGAACAATAAATATAGGTTGGGGTTGAATTCATTGGTTCGCCCACCTAGGAGGTTAAGTGTAGGTGCCGCTTATGACTCTTTTTAGGTCGTGACAATTAGAGGCTTCATAGACGGCTAGTTAGAGTTGTTGTATTCACTCTATTCTATTTCAGATTTCTTTCACATTACAGTTATTGTATACAAAATTTTATTCAAAAATATATTGAACCAGTTTTTCATAATTCTAACACCCCGTATGCTAGATAGACCAAAATGCAGATTTTGAGAAGTTGCAGGTGCAACCCACGGTTGCCATCCATGGACCGTAGGTCAGGCCACGGCCCGTGCTGGTGGTCTGTTGTTAACCACTGCAACCCCTCTCCAAACCCAGCTCAGAAAATCGGCTAAGTCTCGACCCACGGACAGACCCACTGTTCGTAGGTCAGACCACGGTCCGTGGTCTGTGTCTGTGGATCGAGGCCCCCTTTACCCAGCCTCTGACACAAACTACGGTCGACCAGCACGGACCGTCGTTCGATCCACGGTCCGTAGGTCTGACCGTAGATGAGGGTCAGTAGCCAGTTAGATGAAAATTATTGATTGGGTCAACTTCAAATGGTCATAACTCTTAGGACAAAAGGAATTATGTGTCCTATGACCTATGATATGATATATAATTGAATCCTCTTTCCAACGCCACCGAGTTTGCTAAAATCTGACCTCCGAGTAAAAGGTTATGCTCGTTTTAGTGAAGCCCTGTCGGGCAGACTTGACCTACGACTCCAATCTACGGACCGTAGATTGACCTACGGCCCGTAGGTCCTGTCTGTCGATCACTCAGACAGCAGTAAAGTCAGGGGTTTTTTGGTCTTTTCCTATTTTGTTTAACCCTTAAGCTACGTCGTTTAGACCCTAAGTTATGAGGTTTTAGTCAGTTTAAGCCTAGAAACATAACTAGAACTTACCTAAGTCAAATTATTCAAACTTAGAAAAATTAGAACGCTAAGAGGAGAAAGATGTCAAGAATCCTAGTTCAAGAACGCAACAAGGTTCCATCAATTCCTGCCCCGAAATCAAAATATTTCTCCGTGGAATTCGTCACAAGGTATGTGGGATTTCACTAGTGGGTTCCTTTCACCCATTGGGTCCCTAGTTTTCAGTCAGTTTCTTGATTCCTTTATTATGACTAGACCTAGGGTTTCTTGAATGTTAAAATTATTGAGTTATTAGCTGTTAGAATGATCCAAATCAGATTAGTATGTTAATATTCAGTTTATTGTATGAATTCCAGAACTCTAGCTATGTATTTCTTTAGTTCCTGAATTGCACATGCTAGGTCAGATATTTCAGTTATTCAGTTATACATGCCTCAGTTATTAATGCATCAATATCAGTTTAATTGTTGCATTCTCAGTTTGCATGTTCAGTTCGAGCTATCCAGTAACTTACAGAAAATCAGTCATAATATGTTTATTACTTAATCCATTGGGAGTAGCATAACATCGAGTTGGACTAGGGTTCAGTGTACCCAAATAGTCCCAGAACTACTAGCCACGTAGGTTGTAAGTCCCCTCTGTGGGCATCATTTCAATGATCAAGCCAGCATGCCTCTATACCTCTGGCAGGGTATATTGGGTCCTCTCGATGGGGCGTATACATCGAACTCCACATTTAGCTCATGTGGTTTTATTATCAGTTATTAGTAGCTCCCACAGTTTAGTTAGATTCTATTACATTGACCATTTATCAGTATATCCAGTATTCAATTTCAGCATGTTATAAATTGGTCACTGCATTCAGTTATCTCAGCATTCATTATCTATATCATGTTAAGATTATATCATTGCATATTTGCTTTGTTCAGTTATATGTTATTTCAATTGTATTCTATCCTGCATGCTCAGTACCTTTCAAGTACTGACGCATACTTTGTGCTACATTTTCTCATGATGTAGGTTCAGGTTCTCAGCATCCAGATGACGCTTAGATCGATTCCCAATCTCCAGTTCAGCAGAATCAGTGGTGAGTCCTCATTCTCCGAGGACAATAGTCATGAGTTTCTTTTCGATATTTTTAGTCCTTTAGTTTTAGTTTTGCTAGACGTAGTTGGGGCCTGTCCCAGCATTTCTAGTTAGTTAGAGGCTATTTTCATACATAGATAGATTCAGCTTAGTATTGAGTTAATATCTTCCTTGTATTAAACTCATCAGTTTTCATATATCTCAGTTATAGTATTTGGGTATTCCCCATCATTTCAGATTTATTTATGATTATATCTTCCATACATTTTCTATTATTCAGTTTATATTTAGTATGCTCATGATCATGCCAACAGGGTTAGCTTGGGATCACTTGTGGTCCTAGGTCCCGTGTCTGCGTCTCAGGGGTAGCTCGGGGTGTGACAATAATTATGCTTCCATTCAATCATTTTCATTCTTTTACATATTTATATTTAGTTGCTCATGACTATGCCAGTATCAAGGGTTATCTTGAGGTCACTCATGACTCTAAGCACCATGTTACGACTAGGGGTAGTCTCGGATCATGACACCGTTCTTCATGAAACCTCCATGTTTTCTCACAATCTTTTGGAACCTACGAGTGAGATATGCCATATCGTCATCCATTTCAGGAATTTCACTCTGAGACACCTTGAGAGCTAAAGATTTATCCTCTTTTGCTTCTTTCTTTGACGGATGTTGATTCATGTGCATTTCATGGGTTTGCAGATTTCCAATCAATGCATCTATTATCAGTACCTTCAGGTCCTTGACTTTAGTAATTGCAACATTTTACTATCCCAATACTTTGGAAGGATTCTTATCACCTCTATGACCGGTTTACTTAGATAAATGGGTTCACCCAAAACACCTAAGTTCATTGGTTATGGAGAAGAATCTGGTGTGCATTTTCTAAATAGTTTCACTCTCTTTCATAGTTGTCACTCCCTGAGCCTACACCCTGGACGTGGCCGGCACTCGAGAACCATTGTTGGTCCCCAAGCTAACCCTTGGACTGGCTCAATACTCAGCGGAAGACTTACTCAACAATATATGACCTCAATTTGCAAAGACTAACTCAACGGTCTCAAGGTAAATAACTTAGAATATTTAATGTATTAAACTAGCCATAAAAAAGGCAACTCAAGTCTTAAACATTAACAATGGAAATGGAAAAGACTCCTCAAAACACTACTATCTATGAAGCCTCTACTAACTATGATAGACATCAGGACACGACCCACAACATCGTAATAAGCCTGAAAATAAAAGTGGAATCCTCCGGAAGCAAGGAGGCTCACTAAAACTAAATGGAAATGCAAGTGATATCAACGAAGTACCGATTGATGATCCTAAATACTTGTATCTACATCATAAAAAGATGCAGGCCAAATGGCGTTAGTACATTGAATGTACGAGAATGCTAGGGGAACTCTAAAGCATAGACATAAGCTTGAACTGATAAAAAGAAAGAACATACTCACCTCATCTCAAGAATACTCAACTCAACTCAATGATACTCAACTCAACTCAGTTCAATCTAAAAGCAACAATAAAGATGCAGTATAAAGAAAGATTTTAAAACAGTAGATAATAATTCAATGTATATAAAAATACAATAATAAACTCTTTACTCTTATTTGGGAGATTCTCTAACCGACAACCATCACTATGAGCTATGTGATGATACAATGTCTCGCCCATAATGCCAGAACTTTCATATACCTTGCCGGAGAATAAGACATCCTCAACTAAGTGGATTCACTAATCTATGCTTAAAAGCAGTAAGAAATCATGTAAAAAGTATGATCTTTTACCGATGTTGGCATACATGGTTTATGAGGATTTTGAGTTGTCTGAACACATCCCCATATTGGTGCTCAATACTACTCCCAATAATATATATATATAAATCATGCTCATATGTTTTTAAAGAAAACATAACTCTTCCTCAATTTGAGATTATTACTCAAAAGATTCTCTTAAAAGAGATGATGCTCAAAACTCCTCATGTACTCATTTAGAAATCATAGTTTCTTCTCATCTTAAATGTAAAAGTGTTACATGCTTGGAAATACTTAGTCCCCTCATACTCATTTTAAAAATAAACTCAACTCTCCTTATTCTCATACTCAAGTACTCAAGTCTTAAATCAAGTTTAAAAAGATTGAAAAAGACTTCTTAAAGTGACTCAAAAGACTTCCTCGAATTTACTCTTAATATTTACTTTGATTTTAAATGAATATTTAAGAGTTATGATTAGAATGTAGGATCTCTCAATGATATAGGAAAGTTTAGATAGTTGACAATAAGAAACGAGCGAAGACACAAATTGGAGAACACTGGCGCGACCCGGAGAGGAATTTTTATTTTTGGTCGTGAAATTATTTTTGAGGCAGAAGACTATGTATCTTCTTCACGACATGGAGAAGGGGTAATTATCTGAGGACCAAATTTTTAAAGCGCCTCCGTGACGTAGACCTAGGCACATATTTTTGCCCGATCTTTTCTTCCTCTCCCAAACTCAATTCAACTCATACCCACTTCAGTTCTATGGTTTAATTTCATGAAATTTCACAAACCCAGAACATTTTCAATGAAACCCACACAGAATTCAATCAAGAGACTCAACTATTTCGCAAAACTCTCACCTCAAAGATTTCAAAGACCTCAATTTATCAATTTAACACAAGAACTTATCAAGAACTCAATAATTAACTTCAAGAATGAATTCTTGGGTAAAAGTTTACATGATTGGTGTGAGGGCGAACAAACCCAACACTATGAAAGCTTACATACCTCGAAAGAACTAAGTTCTTGGCGATTGTCCCGAAATCTTGAAGAACTTCTTGAAAACTTCCTTTTTTCTCCTCTTGAATTTTGCCCTAGTTTCTTGAACGCTTTAGACTTGAGTGAAAACTGATTTTAATCATCTTTGAAATTGGGTAAAAAAAATGTGTAAGCCTAGTGGGGTAAGGAAAAGACCAAAATATCCCTCCTTAATTTAGATGAACTTCCTTAACTAAACAGGTTGTACTCAAATGGGCATATCTCTCTCATTCGTAAATATTTGTGGAACCGGGATCGATAGAGTATCTCGAACTATGAGCTTCTTCCATGATCCTCTCTTGAAGTTCATCCACCTTTGGTACACATAATCTGCCTTGATATCTCAACACACCATCTCTCCCTTGTTCAAAAACCATCACTTTCTGCTTATGAGCATTTGCCTTCAACTCAAGCAAAATGGGGTCTTGGTCTTGTTTCTCCATCAGTTCAGACACTAGTGATGATTCAGTCCCATACATCACCACCACTCCACCTATATTGGAATCCATTAACCAGACTCCCAATCGTGCAAGTCTGTGCACATCTTTGGCTAATTCTTTCTTGCCTTCCTCAACATGGGCAGTACTACCCATAGATAACTTGCTCAAAACATTAGCAACAACATTAGCCTTACCTGGGTGATAGAGAATACGCATGTCATAATCCTTGAGTAACTCCAACCACCTCATATGTCTGAGATTAAGTTATTTCTGACTGAACACATACTGAAGACTATGTGACCGGTGAACACATCAACATGAACACCATAGAGATAGTGACGTCATATTTTCAAAGCAAACACTAACGCAACCAACTCGAGATCATGAGTCGGGTAATTATTCTCGTGAATCTTAAGTTGTCTGGAGGCATAAGCTATAACTTTGTCATTCTGCATCAATACACAACCCAGTCCAACTCTAAACACATCACAATACAGAACAAAGCCTTGTGTACCCTCTGGTAAGGTCAACACTGAAGAGTAGTCAACCGCGTTTTCAATTCCTGACACTTTTTATCGTAAGCTTTAGACTATTGAAACTTCACTGTCTTCTGAGTCAACTTTGTCAACGGGGACAAAATAGATAAGAACCCCTCGATAAACCTTCTATAATAATCAGCCAATCCCAAGAAACTCCTAATATCAGTTGGAGATGTGGGTGGGCCAGTTCTGCACTACTTCAATCTTCTAAGTGTCAACTCGAATCCCTTCACCAGAAATAATGTGGCCTAAAAAGGTCAATGACTCAATCCAAAACTCACACTTGGAAAATTTGGCATACAACTTTCTATCTCTGAGAGTTTGGAGAACTACTCTAAGATGACTAACATGATTCTCCTCATTCCTCGAATAAATCAGAATATCATCAATAAACACGATAACAAACATGTTATAATATGGCTTAAATACTCTGTTCATTAGATCCATAAACACTGCAAGAACATTAGTTAAACCAAAAGACATAACAAGAAACTCATAATGACCATAACGGGTCCTGAATGTTGTCTTCGGGATGTCATTTTATCTTACTCTCAACTGATGATATCCAGATCGAAGGTCTATCATAGAAAAGCAAGTGGCACCCTGAAGTTGATAGAAAATATCATCAATTCTCGGAAGGGGATACTTGTTCTTTATAGTAACCTTGTTCAATTTGTAGTAATCAGTACACATCCTAAGAGAACCATCTTTCTTACTCACAAATAAGACCAAAGTGCTCCAACGTGAGACACAGGGTTGAATTAAACCTTTATCAAGAAGGTTTTTCAACTGCTCTTTTAACTCTTTCATCTCAGTTGGATCCATTCTATATAGCGGAATAGAGATAGGTCGAGTACCAGGATAAATATCTATCTCGAAGTCTATTTCTCTCTCAGGAGGGACTCCATGAAAATCATATGCAAAGACCTTTGGAAACTCACTCACAAGTGGATCTGACTGAATAGGTGGTGTCTCAATACTTGAGTCATTAACTTGGACTAAGTGATAGATGCACCCCTTGGAAACTAACTTTCTGGCCTTAACATACGAAATAAAACAACCCTTAGGCACTGTTGAACTACTCCTCCACTCTATAACTGGCTCATTAGGAAACTAGAACTTAACTACTCGAGTTCTATAATTAAGTGAGGCATAACAAACATGAAGCCAATCCATACCTAGAATAACATTAAAGTCCATCATGTCTAACTTAACTAAGTCAACCATGGTGTCCATATGATTGACAGACATGGTACAATCACGATAAACTCTCTCAGCTAGAATAGACTAACCAACAGGTGTGGAAACACTGAAGGTCTCAAGAAGTCGCTCGGGAAGAATATCAAATCTCATAGCAATATACGGAGTCACAAAAGATAGATTTGCACCTGGATCAAGCAATGCATATACATCAAAAGTAAAGACTTTAATCATACTAGCGACAAGATCAGGTGAATTCTCTTGCTCTTGGCGACTGGTGATAGCGTACATATGGTTTGCTCATCTGCCTGTTCCTGAAGTAGCTCCTCTAGGTGCAGCTCTGTCTGGTGGAGCCGTTGAAGAAGATTGGGCTTTATTGCCCCCATTACCATTACCTTGCATGTTCTTAGAGCACTCTCTCATTAAGTGTATGTTTGACCTCACTTGAAACAACCAGTAGAGCCATCACGACACACTCCTTGGTGGTTTCTACCACACTTAGCACACGTAGGAGTCTAGTTGTCCCCTTGTGCCACACTACCTTGGGACAGAGCAGGTCGAGCTCTGAAGTTCTATGAATTATGATTCCTGAACTCACATATGTTCTTTGGTGCATGTGAACTAGCAAATGATGGATAAGGTCTAATAAGCAGTGCTTACGATGTCCGAACGGAATTTAGGTTGTTTTTAAAGTAAATACTCAACTGATTTAGAGTGCCAAAGGAAACAGGTAAGCTATCCATATCTAGAATATCTTTTTTTTTATTTCTAGTTTATTCTCATCAAAGTCCAACTAATCCAAATTTATACCGTCTTGTTTCTTATTTTCCTTGAATAATAGTTAGAGGCACAATGTTTCATCATTAGACACATTATTACCTATATATGCTTTGATTTTGTTCTCATTTTATTATTCATTTACACCAAAAAATCGTTTTAAAAACATCGAACCAAGTTTGCAGGCAATTACACAGTGGGGGTTTACCCAATATGCACAAAGTACTCACCACAGAGTGTTCACCCGAAGGGCAGAGACTGTGACAAAGATTGTAGCGGCTGCGAATTATCCTGGGGACAAACCAAATCAAATTGAAGTGCACACTTTTTCAAAATCAAAAAACAAAGAACTAAATCAAAATTTGATAAAATAAAACTAAAGAACCGAACGTCAACCCCTACTGTATATGACTAGAAGAACAGTTATTACAATAACAGAGTAGTAATAATAATTATCATTTATTTCTATACAATGTTAGTACACATATGCCTTTTAAAATTAGTATCAATTTTCCTCACATATAATAGGGTAATTAGGCAAAGTGGTCCTTCTATCATTTGCGTTACTAGAAAATTAGCCCAATTTTTAAAATTATTGAAATTAAACCTTAACCGTAGCATTGATCTTACCGTGCAGCTGACATCCTCTTGGAAAGATAGATCGTGCAAAATACGTAGTGCCTAGTAAAATGGGCATAACTTTTAGCACATAATTTAGATTGACGAATATCAAAGGCGTACGACCTTTCATTTTCTTGGTATTAAAAAATGTATTTTAAGAGATATAGCCGTTTGAAGTTGATCCTTGTATGAACTCATGCAAAAGCTTAGTCGATAAGAATGTTTTGAACTTGGCTTGGTGTTAGAGGTTCCTTATGAGCCTAATTCACATCTAATACTGACTAATACTGACAGAGGCGTATCCAAGATTTCGGCAAGATGGATGCACGATTACGAAAAGTGCATCTTAAATATAAATTTGATCGGTTTGACTTTTAGGTTCTTAATATGAACCACTAAATTTTAAAAAATTATAGATCCAAAATATAATACTAAGAATTTTAAATTTTAATGTACACATTTGATTTAATTATATAAAAAATTTACAGTGCTAAATTTTTTAGGAATTTTCAATGTAACATACTTGAAATTGTTGAAAATGAAAAAAAACAAAACAAAAATTAGTTGAAACGCCAAAAATGTAACCGATAACCACTTGGAGAGGTGCTACTCAAAAAGACAAGATAGATATAAGAATTAAAATTATATCCTCACTTAGAGAGGTGTACCCAATCATCATCTTATTATTATATGATACTTTAAACGTGAGTTTACACATCTATATTTAAATATTTTTTAAAAATATAACATTATTATATATGATCTAGAGAGAGGACCATGGGTTCACGTGAACCCACAACACCCCCTCTAGATACGCCCCTGAATACACTTACTACACTTAGCGTCTGTTTGGAAAGCCATCAAATAATTGGAATTGGTGTAATTACTAGGATAGTAATTACACTGACCTATTTGTTTGTCACAATGTAATTACAAGTGTACTATTTGGTTGCACAAGTGTAATCATAAGGTTATATTGGATTTTTAAAAAAAAATTAACTATTTAAAATTAAAAATTTATATTAGACAAATAAGGACCTTATAAATGATAAGATATATATTGTCTTTTGAAAAGATATAATTAATGAATATATGTTCTTATTTGATATTATAAAAAATAGTTGATTCATATTTTTCAATTTAGTATATTTTAATTAAATTAATCATAAAAATTAAAAGTACAAAATTTCAAGAACATCATGATATTCATGTTTGACAAAAGGATTAATATTATAAATATAATATCATAAAATTATAAAACATTTGAAAAAAAGAAGATAATTTAGCAAATCTAACTTTAAAAAATAGCTTGCAATATAAATTATCGAGTCAATACTCCTAAAACAAATGAAATTGAAAATATAACATAAGTTCTGAATTCAAAACAAAAAATTTAGCATAATACTCGTATGTCAAATTTCAACATAACATACATAAATATGATTTAAAAGAAAAGGAAAACGTAAGTCCATAACTTTATTCAACAATGAATTCTACTTTAATTTAAAAATTAAAAAACTAAAAAAATTATACTAATGATTTTTTTTAGATAATACGAAAAATTGCATGAAATCACATGAAGAAGGAAATGAAATATAAATAATATAAAAAGCATTTTTATTTGTTCTTTAAACTACTTTGGTACCTAATAAATTATTATTTTTCTTTATTATGGCTAATATATAACATATCAAATTAAAAATAAATAAATAAATATATATATATAGACAAGATTTCTCATGAGTTGGGTTACATATCAACGCAGTTTTTAATGAATTGAAATTGGTTGATCTAATGAATGAGTGGACCGCCCAAAACTAAATGGATTGAATGAGTTGAACGGGTTAGATTTGATTTTTCCACCCGGATTCATTCATGACATAATATCTTGTTCTCTTCTACATTCAATCCAACCGCAATTCTCGATTATAACGCTGATTTGGCTATCATCTTCTTCTAGTTCCATCTCCTAGATTAGCTAATTTCATTACAGATTGCTTAATTGCATTAATTGGTATCAAACCCACTCATTCTTGGCTGTAGATGATAACCCACAGAAAACGTCAAGATAAACCTAGCAAATCAATGGAGGATTAAATTTGTCCAAATTCAAGAACAATTGCAGAAGTTGATGAAAGAAATGACAATTATGGTGGATAAGAATTCTCAGACTGATATGGAATTGTGTGACATTAGAGAAGTCATGAATAAACTAGGTCTTAAAGGAAATAATGAGGAGGCAGGAAGGGCAGAATCTTCCACTGATAGAGCTTGTTCTAGAGAACTCCAGCAAGACACCAGAGCTAAGGAAAATCACAAGAATTGTAATTTCATTACTGTATTCTCTAGATTAGATTTTCCTAAATTTTTTGGTCAAGAGCTAAGAACCTGATTGTATAAGATGGATCAATTTTTCTCAATGGATGAGATTCCATTTGATCAAAGAGTGACGGTGGCTTTTATTATATGGACGGGGAAGCAATTGCTTGGTAGATCTTATATGAGATCTAGAGATTCAGTTGTTGATCTGAGTTGGACTGCATATGTGCTAGCATTAAATGAAAGATTTGGGGAAGGATTTGAGGATTCTATGGAAGCAATTATGAATCTAACTCAAACAGAATGTGTGAAAGAGTACCAAGCTGAGTTTGATAGATTGGTGGCTACTGTGAACTTATCAACTGAAAACACCATCAGTTGTTTCTTGGGAGGTATAAAACCTAAGTTGAATAAGTCCATAAGACTTCAATAACCAAGAACTCTGATGTAGGCTTACAAGCTTGCAAGGCTGCAGGCCCAATTTTGGGGTTTGAAGGTTGGAGGAAAACTAAAGGGCACTATCTTGACTTCTCCCTCTTATTCTAGACTATCTATTCCTCTTAGAGCATCTGGACAAAATTTTACAGTTAGGAAGGTTGATGAGTTGCAAGCCGACAAAAATCCTAAATTCAATGAAACTAATACTTGTTGGAGGTTAACATCTTCGGAAATGAATGAAAATGAGCAAAAGGGTTATGTTTGTTATGATGAGAAATATGTGATGGGGAACAAGTGTGTATCCAAGAAATAACTTTATATGGCTGATATAATAGAAGATGAAATAGTGGATGAATTAGATTGTGAGGAGTTACAACAAGAAGTCATACTTGAGACTGATGAATTGATGACTATATCACTTCAAGCCTTTACTGTGAGACTTGGTATCAAACTATCAGGGTGACTGGCTACCATGAGAAAAGACCCTTGCAAATTCTAATTGATTTGGAAGTACACACAACTTCATTAACCAGGAGATGGCCAAGAAGTTAGGATGCCAACCTAATATATATATATATAGGGGAGCAATCAATAATTGTGGTTGATAGGTGGAAGGTTACAATAATATCCGTTTGTAAGAACCTGCAGTGATTGTTGCGGGGCACTACATTTGCTTCTAATTTTTTACTTCTTCCCCGGGGTAATGTAGATATTGTCCTAGTAGTGCAGTGATGAAACACTCTAGGTAGGATATTGTTTGATTTCAGGAATAGAACTATTGAGTTTAGATACCAAGGCAAGAAACATATCTTGAGGGGGACTACTATAATCATTTGAAAACAACCAAGAGCAAGTTGTTGGATAAGAATTGTGAAGAGGACACTCAGTTCTATGTGATGTCTCTCATCACTGAAGATTTTAAAGAAGTACAGTGTTACAACCTCCAAACTAATCAAAACAGTGTAATTTCTTTTGTTCTCACTGATCTACTTGAACAGTTTGCAAGTATTTTTGAGATGCCAACCACACTACCACCACATAGAGGTCGTTATGACCACAAAATACCCTTGGTGGAGTCCTCTAGTCCAGTCAATAAAATGCCTTATAAATATCCATGAGTTAAGAAGGACATTATAGATAAATCGGTCCAAGAAATGATGGATCATCGAGTGATACAACACAACACTAGTCCCTATGATTCTCAGTAGTTTTGGTAGGAAAGAAGGATGGAACTTGGAGACTTTGTGTGGATTATATAGAGTTGAATCACTTGACCATCAAGGATAAGTTTCATATTCCTATTATAGAGGATCTTTTGGATGAATTGGGAGGTGCAATGGTGTTCTCTAAAATCGACTTAAAAGTTGGATATACCAATTGAGCATGTTTGAATGGGATACTCATAAGACAACATTTAAGACTCATGATGGGCATTATGAGTTTCTAGTTATACCCTTTGGTTTAACTAATGCCTCATCTTCTTTTCAAATTCTTATGAATTATGTGTCCAAACCATTACTAAGAAAGTCAGAACTTTTCTTCTTTGATGATATTTTGATTTAAAGCAAAATTTGGATTGGTCATGTTGAGCATGTGAAGGCAGTGTTTGAGTTGATGTAAAGGTTTTAGCTTTATGCCAAGATGTCTAAGTGTGCTTTTGGGGTGCTTCAAGTAGTATATCTTGGTCATTTCATTAGTGGAGAAGAGGTTTCTACGATCTTAAGAAAATTACAACAGTTCAACAATGGCTTATTCCTAGTAAATCAAACAGTTAAGGGGATTCCTTGATTTAGCTAGGTACTATAGAAGATTTATCAAAGAATTTGGTTCTATCTGTAGACCACTACATGATCTACTTAAAAAAGAGATTTGTATGGACTAATATTGTCACTGGTGCCTTTGAAGTGCTAAAAGGGCTTTGGTTTTTGCTCCCGTCCTAGCCATACCTGATTATGCTTAACTATTTGTTGTGTTAATGCAGCAAGGGCATCCCATTGCTTATATTAGCAAGTCCTTATCTCCCAAACATCAAGCTATGTGTGTATATGATAGGGAACTGTTAGCCCTCATATTTGCTGTCACCAAGTGATCTCAATACTTGTTGGGAAAACACTTTATTATCAAAACTGATCAGAAGGCACTAAAGTTTCTGTTGCATCAACATATTCATACAGATTTCCTGGTGGCTTGTATCTCAAAGCTCATGGCTTTTGATTTCAGTGTTGAATATAAGAAAGGGGTTGAGAACAAAGTTACTGATGCTTTATTAAGAAAATCTAATGTTGAACTGTTGGCATTCTCATTGCTCACTCCTCATGATTCTCTACTAGATCATTAACGCTTCTTGGACCACTTATCACTATTTACATGAGATTATTGCTAATGTATAGACAGTGCCCTTTAAATCTTTCACTTGGCATAACAACCAGTTAAGGTGGAAAGAAAGACCGGTGGTTGGTGTTGATCTTAACCTAAGGAGGAATATCATTGAACTTTGGCATGATTCTGCTCCGGGGGGTCACTCGGGTATGGATGTTACCATTAAGAGGTTATAGTCACTATCTATTGGAAATCTCTTTCCCAAGATATCTGAGATTTCATTAATAGGTGTGATATATGCCAAAGACATAAATATGATGTTGCTACAAACCTAGGGTTATTATAACCTCTCCCAGTTCCTGAAGGTCTGTGGATTTACTTTTGTTTATACTTGTTTTAGGGCCTACCTAAGTCTAATGGCAAGGAAGTTATTTTGATTGTTATGGATAGATTAAGCCAGTATGGATATTTCACGGCTTTGTCCCATTCCTACTCTGCTCAATCAGTAGCCCAGTCCTTCCTTGTTAGTATCTTTAAGTTCTATGGAATGCCTATCACCTTGATTAGTGATAGAGATCCAATATTCCTTAGTACCTTTTGGCAAAAAAATTGTTTAACATGCAAGGTGTTCTATTACAAAGGCCTACTGCCTACCATCCATAAAATGATGGTCAGACAGAAGTATGGAACAGAACATTAGAAACATACTTGAAGTGCTTTTTCTCTGATAAGTCTAAAGAGTGGTCTTCCTATTTTTCATTGGTTGAATGGTGGTACAATACTCCCTACCGTACCACTCTCAAGTGTACCCCTTATGAGGTTTTGTATAGACAGAAACCGCGTATCCATCTTCCTTACTTGGTTGGTGAAGTTGCTACTGATATGGTGGACAAATCTTTAGTTGCTAGAGAATCCATTATTTAGTTGTCGAAATTCCATATTCTCAGAGCTCAAAAGAGGACGAGGTATACAACTAACAAACATAGGTCTGATATGTCCTTTGTTGTGAGAGATTTGATTTACTTGAAGCTTCAGCCTTATCGACAAATTTTTGTTGTTGTGAGAACATCTCCTAAACTGGCTGCTAAATATTTTGGTCTTATCATATTGATGCTAAAATTGTATGAGTCGCCTATAGGTTGTTGACGCTATCTGATGTTCTTATCCATCCAACATTTCATGTTTCACAATTGAAGAGATGTCTTGAGGTTCCAATAGTCATCAACCATCCTCCAGTATTTCGTCTCTCGAGTCTTTATTACCCTGACCCTGATGCTGTCCTCGAAAGCAAGTTAGTGAAAAAGGGTAACAAAGTTGTTGGCCAAGTCTTGGTAAATGGTTTAGTATTGATGTTAATCAGGCTACTTGGGAATTTGTATCCGAGTTGAAGCACATATTCTCTACATTTCATCCTTGAGGTCAAGGATCATCTTCAGCAGGGGGTATTAATACAAGTCTAACAGTGAACTAGAGCCTAGGTGAGTTGGCAAGTTAGTTAGAAGTAGTTGCAGTTGTCAGACTATAGCATTAGATTTTCATATCTCATCTACTAGTTTCAGTTCTATAAATATAGCCAATACATATAATTGGATTCATTCATGAAATAATATTTGATTCTGTCTTACTCTTCTACATTCAGTCCAACCTCAATTCTCGGTTATAAGCCTGATTTGGCTATCATCTTCTTCGAGTCATCTCCTAGATTAGCTAATTCCATTACAGATTGCTTAATTGCATCACAAAACTCTTCTAAAAAAGGATTAGATAAGTTGTTGCCCCCGTCGTAGGGATGAAAATAGGGAGGGGCAAGCCTTGACCTACTAGGATTTTGACCGCCCTACCTTTCTCCGTTTAATATTTTCCAAAATATTGCCCTACTCTACCCTACCCTGCCGTGCCGTGCTAAACACTGCCCCAAAAAACTTTCTTAAGCAACAAACATTATGCCTTAAATAGGATTCCTTAGCTACACTTTCACTAATTACAATTCGTAGGTACACTTTGGTTTGCTACACATTTGTATTTTCGTTGTATTTTTTCATG
>JAJOOO010004772.1:0-18529 GCA_029582685.1 Solanum piurae | reverse complement strand
GACCTGAGCAGATGGATGTCCAAGTCGTTTGTGCCATAAATTGCAATCCTGAACAGGTAATGCAGCTGCTAATCTTTGTGAATTATTCTTCATATGAAGCCTTCTGTCCCTTCTGTAAATGTATAAACCACCATCTTCCTTACCAATCCCCTTCACCCTGCCACTGTGAAGGTCCTGAAATACACAGAAATCAGGGTAAAAGAAGACAAAACATGACAATTCCTTGGTGAGCTTGGACACGGATAACAGGTTAAATCTGAAGTCTGGTACAAATAAAACATTCTGGACTAATTCATTTTCAAACACAGGAGCATTGCCAATGTGAGAAATGGCAACTGAAGTTCCTGTAGGTAAGTTCACCTTATCACCCTTTGTCCTATTAATATGGCTCTGTGTCATCAAATGGTTATTAGCTGCTACATGGTGAGAGGCACCTGAATCTACTATCCAGTCATTTGAGAATACACTAGACATTAAACATGTAGCATTAGCATTACCTGCATTGCTGCTAGACGTCTCATGTGTGTCTTTATTGAGTAATCCCAGAATTTGGTGGTATTCATTATCAGTAAACCCATGATTTTTAGCCACAAATGCATTATTCACAGCATGGCTGGATGATGCAACTTGACCTGGATCATTAAGCTTTCCAGAGATATTATTCGCAGAAGAAAATGATTGAGTACCATTGTAAGCAGTGTGACCTCCATTGTTGTCATACTGAGGTCCATTATGAGCAGTGTGACCTCCATTGTTTCCATAGTTTTGTGTCCTGCCTCCTCTAACACCACTAGCACCACCATTTCCAAACTCATTCCTCTTCTTGTGTTTCCAGTCACTAGGATAACCATTTAACTTGTAGCAATTGTCTCTTGTATGACCAGTGAAGTGACAATAATCACACTGTAATTTCCTTCCTCTAAATGGTTGACTACCCTGATTATATGTCTGATTTCGACTGGATTGCATAGCCACAGGAGCAGAGTTCTCAATTGCAGTTATTAGACAAGCAGAGTGTTGAATTTCATCCTCAATCACCATAGCATAGGCTTGATTGATAGATGGAGTGACACTTTTCAATAAAATTTGTCTACGAGCCTGATCGTATGAGTCATTTAAGCCACTCAAAAATTGTATCAACCTCAACTGATATAGGTGATCTATATAATCCTTGGATCTAACACACTCACAACTTGGTGAAGGCACTACAGCATCATATTCACTCCAGAGATTTTTCAATTTGCTAAAGTAAGTAGAGATAGAATCAGTACCTTGGGAAAGAGTAGTGATTTCTCGATGCAATTGATAGATTCTAACTCGATTGACCTTATCGAAACGTTCCTTCAAATCTTCCCAGACCTTGTGAGCACTTGTAGCATACACGATCCCTCCAAGGAGCTCTTCAACCACTGTATTCATCAGCCACGAAAGAACAATGGCATTACAAGTCTCCCACTGCTCCTGCCATTCATCCTTGCATGATTCCTTCGAACAAGCACCTGTTACAAATCCAAATTTCCTCTTTCCTAGAAGAGCAATCCTCATTGACCTGCTCCATATACCGTAATTATCAGATCCAGTGAGTTTAATAGGAATAATCACTGAACCCGATGTATCAGAAGGACCTATGAATAAAGGATGATTGTAATCGATCTTTGTAGCTGCCATGGTCAGTGACGAAATCTCAACAAACAAAGAGAAAAAGAAACTCTAGCACAGCTTACGTCGCTGGCTCTGATACCATATGAAATTGTGATCTAATGAATTCTAGACTCCATTAATGGAGCTTCCATTTGATAGAGAATAAGGCATAAAACTGAATTGATTATTCATTTAAGAAGTTGTAAAATTGTACACAGTCACCTCTATATATAGAGGCACATGGAATCTTCTACACACTCTAATTACTTAACAAAATTGTGTAACTAACTGTCCTACGTGTACTAACTAACTGATTCACGTGATTCACGTGGGATTAGCCAATTACACTGTATTACATCATGTACTACATCTTAACAATCTGAATGTTGTATCACTGAAGAAATTATTCCCAGCGAAGTTTAGATGCTCAAGGTATTTTAAGTTACCAAGTGATTCAGGAATTGGACCTGTGAAACTGTTGATTGAGAGATCAAGTTTTCTAAGTTTCGAAGAATTTGAGATTGAAGTCGAGAAAAAACCACTTAGATTATTTTGTGCACAATAAAGTTCTTCTAGGATGGGCATTCCGTGACCTAAATCTGAAGGTAGAGTACCTGAAAGCTTGTTTTCTGACAATGCTAGGAACTGCAGTGTTGACATGTTAAAAATGCTTGCAGGGACAAAACCAGTAAGCTCAATCTGGGATAATGCTAGACGTTGTAGTTTCTTAAGTCCACTGGAATCCCTCCTGTCAATTTTCAGAAATATATGAGTACCAGTTTGGCAGAAGAGAGACAAGGAAGAAAATTTCATCTCCTGTAAGGAAATATCATACTACCTTTCAATTGCAGAGCTGCAATATATAGTCCTGTCAGATCTGTTAAATTGGATAGCTCTCATTGTAAGTCAATGTCAATATTTGAAGCTTTCTGCACTTGTCTAAGTTTGGTAGAATAACGCCACTTAGGTAGTTTACTGAGAGGTGAAGCCCTTCCAAGTTTGGGAGATGGTCACATATAGTTATTGGAAGCTTTCCAGTAAGATTGTTTTAGGTAAGAGCAATGTTTTGCAACGTCGTAATGTTGAAGATTGATGTTGGTATAGAGCCAGTAAGTTTATTAACTTGCAGGTCTAGGATAGTCAGGTAACGAAGATCATCGATTTCCCAAGGGATCTCTCCTTGGAGAAAATTGTTCTGTATTCTCAACACTTGCAGTTTTGTCAGATTAGACAGGGAAGATGGAATTTCCCCTGAAAATTGGTTGCTCGAGAGGTACAGAAAGAGTAGGTTCGGTAACAAACTTAAGAATGACGGAATGGCTCCAGTGAAGTTATTACTTGTGATACTTATCAATTTCAACCTCTGCAAATGAGCCAACTCTAGTGGCAAATCTCCATGGAAAGCGTTGTAACTTATGTTGAGGGAGACAAGAAATGAGAGGTTTCCAAGGTGTGGAGGAATGGTACCATGAAGTTGCATGCTAGAAATGTCTAAAGCAGTGACTTGTTGGTGACGGGAGCTGCAAGTGATTCCGATCCAGTGGCAAAATGGGCCAGAAGAAGACCAGTTTCTTGCTAAGATGTTGTTACGGTGAGAAGAAATGTGTGATTTCAGTGCAATAAGAGCAGCTTCATCGGTGCTAATATTAGGAACAAAAGCAAGTGAAGTATGGTGATGGAGTAGAATGAAAACTGCAAGAGCAAAGAAAAGATTGCAACTTCTGCCCATAACTACTTATGAGATGTGCCAAAAAATTCAACTTCATAGTCCTTTTTTTCTGGTCACTTATGTCATTTAAGAAAAAAAATAGTCATGACAACATATATTAAAATCATGTATTCGTGAGATGTACCTTCTCTTCTTTCATCTCATTTAGACTTCCATATATTATCAAAACAACATAAATCAAGAAATGAGTTTTTTTTTTCTTTTTAATATATCAAAACAACCAATAAGCTCTCTAAAAAGAGGGAAAGAGGTGAATTTTCAACAAGAATTTCCCCTTAAAAGAGTGCAATTTTATTCTAATTTCTCTCACAGTTTCTTCAAGTTTTGTGGCATTGATTTGTAATCCATTTCACCAGCATCAGTGAATCATTTTCCACTTCCAATCTCCTTATGTTGTTGTTGTAGCACCATTCTTCATAGCCCTGGCCAAAGTAAGTAGCATATGCATAAATCAACTTTCGTTAATCATCTCGAATAATTCCCCCTCCTCCACTTGCTCCGAGGTGCCTTTAGAGCATCTGTCAGAATTCAACTTGAATCCTTTTGTTGCTTGTTCAAGTTCATAATAGGAAATTCTTTCATGCCTTTTTACCAGAGACACCTCTTCTTGACTTGAACTCTATCTTTCTCAATCTTAACACCACACGTCCAACAGCCAACACGAGGAGTGATTTAGTGCACATGATTCAAAGGACCAACTTGAAGAACCTGTTTCATAGTCATAGGTTTTACAGTCTTCTAGTCTATTTACCGTGTATCAGGAAGTTCAATTGAGTTGTAATTTATTGCTTTCCTAGGCTTGTGTTTAGGGAACAATATTGAAGTATGTGTTAACTTCAAGTTGAGGTTAACTTGAAGTGGGTTGGACCATCGACTGATTGTTGAGTTTAGGAATTAAAAATAGTTCTAGGTTGCAAGAGTTGTAATCTGAATTTTGTTGAGGTTCGTTGATATTAGTGAAGATTGGAAGAAATCCTGCAAATGTTTAGGTCGTGGTTTTCCCATCCTTGTCCCCCTTATAGTGTTTATATTTTTTCGCCATCTAATGGGATTTTAGAAATTAAGGTGCCTTACTTCAAGGCTAAGACAACCTTGGAAAAGAATTTTCATTTACCATGATCCTCATACTCAAGGTTTAATGGAATTATTGAATCGAGACTAGATCTACTTTTATGTTGGGACTCTCAATGGAACTAGTTTTTTAGAAACTGTTGAGTTGTGGTGGGAGCAATGGAGTTGCCCAAAACCTAGGCATGAATCGTTCCACAAGTATCAACTCAACTATTCAAGTTCTGTGTTGTTCCGTGTAGATAATGGGAAGGATTCTCAAAGTTATGTAAATGCGAAAAGAAAATCTTGTGTTGAGTATTTTAAATCTCATTTTCAACTTCCACATATCAAGGACTGAGTTGCTTCCAATGAGCCAATTCTTGTGGAAAATCTCCATGAAAAGTGTTGTTACTGATGTCAAGGAAAGAAAGAAATGAGAGGTTTCCGATGTGTGGAGGAATGGTACCATGAAGTTGCATGCTAGAAATGTCTAAAGCAGTGACTCGATTGTGGCGGGAGCTGCAAGTGATTCCAATCCAGCTGCAAACTGGGCTGGAAGAAGACCAATTGCTTGCTAAGATATTGTTAGGATGAAAAGAAATGTGTGATTTCAGAGAAAGAAGAGCAGCTTCATCAGTACTAATATTAGCAAGTGAAGTATAAAGCAGAAAGAAAATTGCAAGAACAAAGAGAAGATTGCAATTTATGTCCATAACTATGACAAGCGCTTTTTCTTTTTTTTACAAGAATTGATAATGCAAAGAAATGACATGGTATAAGCTTTATTTAATAATCTCAATTTCTTGTTTTGGTTAGTTAGATTGTCAATATTTGAGTAACACGAGTTGTATTGTGAGAGGGAAAGTTGTTAAATGTGCAAAACATTCTGCATGTATGACCCTACAAGTTGTTTAATTTACATAATTTTCGTTGGCTTTTTTGATAATATTAAATTAAATCCCACATATTGCTCTTAGTCAAAGTCTCCTCTGCCACACTCTTCTAAAATCTCTCTCGGGGAATGAATTATAGGTAACAAAAAAGAGTTGAAATGGAAAAAGAGTGACTCAAGTTTTAATTATTAAGTGTAGGTGATATACTTGTAATCAATTTTTAAAAATAATTGACTTTTTTTTAATAGGTCCTCAAGTTTTTATTTTAACACTTTCACCCAAATTTTAACTAAAATCCTAATTTCTAAAAGAGGAAAGCCCCCAAATCAGTCTTTTTTTTGTTCTCTTAATGTCCCGCTCTCATATTTTCACATTTTTTTTGCTTCTAATCTTCATCTCTAGCATTTCTTCCTCTTCTTCTTCTTCTTCTTGTTCTTTTGTTGGTGTTGCAGCTCATTGTTGATTTTTTATTTGAAGAATTTGAAAAGGGAAAATCTCAAATTTTAAATTAACAAGTGATTTGAAAAGGTCTAAACTTTAGAAATTACTTAACATGTAATTTTCAATCATTTAAATAAGTTAATAGTATTGTTTTGTGTGTATTGTTCTTGCCACTGATGTATAATAATTTTCAGCAACTGATATGACTATTCTAGTAATTTACAACAATTGTTGAATAATTTGTTGAAATAGATGTTGTTGTTGAATAAATTGCAGCAACTGCTATATCTATTTCAGCAGCTGCTAAATAACTTACAACAATTGAGATATTTTAATATAATTTTTTTATGATCAATTTTTTAGTTCTAAGTTATAATATTTTCAGGTATCTTCAACATCATTAATGGGAGATAGAATAGTAGTAGCAGTTGATTGTAATGGTGAATGGGTTGAATCTGACAATCGTTATATTTGGCGTTGGAAGAGTAAAGAATTGGCCACTACAATTGTGATGATTGTTATTATTTGTGAACACATTTGATCTTATCTATTTTGGTACTAATTGTTGTTATTCTGATTTGAGAGCATATTTGATTTTATTGTTATTCTTATTATTACTTTATTACTTGTTGTAGAGAATTTCAGCAATTGCTATGAAAAGTACAGTAATTTTTGGACTTGTTGTAGAAACTAGTATACGTACTCGCGCGTTGCGTGGTTAGTTGATAAATATAATCGTAAATATTAAAATTTGATAAATATTGTATAGACATTCTAAATATGGGTAGAGTATATAGTTAAATATATTAAGTATGGTAAAGTATATATTTAGACATTATAGGTATTTTATTTCCTTTTGCTTCTTAACTTCTTGTGTATAAATATGGTTGTAGTCTCTTTTATTCAATGATGAATAGAATTATTAATTCTCCAGATTTTCTTGTGTTTCTCTGTCTCGTTTTGTTACATGGTATCAAAGCCTCCTCGAATTTTTGAAATTCATATTCACTATTCTATTTTTCTCGTGGTATTTTGTTGATAGTTATTACTGCTTCATCACTTTGTTGGATCTCTTCTGTCTTTCAGTTTTTTTTTGGTTTGTTGACGTTAATTTTTTGAGCGAATATCATGGAGAAGAATGATATTTCTCAACCTATTTATGTTGTTCTCAATGGATCTAACTATCGTCATTGGAATGAGGCAATGCGTAGTTTTTTGAAAGGGAGAGAGTTGTGGCGATATGTCACAGGTGATTTAACCTGTCCAAAGCAAACTGAGACTGAAACAAATGAAAAGTTTGTTGATCGTTTAGAAGAATGGGATAGCCGAAATCATCAAATTATTACATGGCTTCGAAATACTTTTGTTCCAAGTATTCACCTCCAATTTGGACAATTTGAAACCGTAAAAGAGGTATGGGATCATCTCTCTCAACGATATACTACTTCTGATCTTTCTCATCGTTTTCAATTGATGAAGGAGATAGCCAGCTTGAAACAAGAAAAGGGAGAACCTGTCTATGAATTTCTCTCGAAGATGGAATCCATTTGGAATCAATTAACCTTGACTAAACCCGTTCTTAGAAATTCTGATGCTACTGCTAAATTTTTAGCTTACCGCAACAATGATAAATTGATTCAATTCTTGATGGCTCTTACTGATGATTATGAACCAACCCGGGCTGCATTGCTTAACCAACAACCTTTGCCAACTCTTGAAGTTGCTCTTCCTCGCCTAAAATCTGAAGAAACTCGCTTGGATCTTACGCGACCAGTGGATAACTCAGTTTTTGCAGCCACTAACAGAATTGGTGCCAAATTTTGTCGCAATTGTCATCAAACTGGTCATGCCTTACACGAATGCCCAGTTATTGAATGTAATAAATGTAAGAAGAAGGGACATATATCTAGGAATTGTCCTCCAATTTGCAGGTACTGTAAAAAGGAAGATCACTTGATTGAGAATTGTCCTACCCGTCCTCAGAACAAAAATCAGTCCCGTTTGAATCAGTCGTCAAATCCAGTTCTTGTTGTAACCAACACTTCTGGAACTTCATCAATTGACCTTCAAGCTCTGCTTAGTCAACTTCTTTCTCCAACTGGTAACAATCCTGCAGCTCTAGTTACTCCTTCAGGTAATTCATCTTGGTACTTTGATTCAGCATGTTGTAATCACATGACGTATTCTTCCAAGATTTTCTCTGACCTGGCTACAATTTCTAGCCCATCATCCATTCATACTGCTGATGGATCTAATATGAATGTTAGTCATAAAGGATCTATTTCTTCATCGGATCTCTCTTTTCCTGATACTTTCCTTATTCCAAGTTTAAAATTTAATCTTATCTCTGTTGGACAATTATGTGATTTGGGATATGATGCCATTTTTTCTTCTCGTGGTTGTCGAGTGCAGGACCTTCAAACGGGAAAAATCATTGGGAAAGGCCGTAAAGTTGGGCGTATGTTTGAACTCACTAGTCTTCATATTTCCCAATCATCTCACGTGTCTCGATTATGTGTTGTTTCTTCTAGTGTTCCTTTGTCATTATGTAATCAACGTTTTTGTCATTGTTCTTTGAGTAAACTTCGTTCATTAGTTTCCAGTGGGGTTTTAGGTCATATTAATGAGAAAAGTTTGGATTGTATTGTATGTAAACAGGCCAAACAACCTGCTTTACCTTTTAATAAAAATCCTTCTATTTCAAAGTTTCCTTTTGATTTAATACATTCTGATGTTTGGGGACCTTCTCCTGTACCAAGCATGATTGGATCACGATACTTTGTCATTTTTATCGATGATTTTTCCCGATTCACATGGATATATCTTATGAAAAATCGTTCGGAATTACCTCAAATCTATATTAATTTTGCCAATATGGTTAAAACTCAATTTGGTAAAATTATCAAAGTTTTTCGGCGTGACAATGCCATGGAATATCGTGATTCTAAACTTTTGAATTTCTTATCTATAAATGGTACACTTTCTGAATTCTCTTGTCCCGGTACCTCCCAACAAAATGGACGAGCTGAACGTAATCATAGGCATATCCTTGATTTTGTTCGGGCCATGATTATTTATTCATCTTGCCCTGAGCGCTTTTGGGGTGAAGCAGCTCTTACAACAGTGTTTACTATCAATAGACTCCCATCTTCTGTTCTTGGAAGCATGTCTCCTTATGAACATCTTTACAAGGTAGCTTCTGACTACACATTACTTAAAGTATTTGGCTCTGCTTGTTTTGTTCTTCTTCAACCACATGAACACACAAAATTAGAACCTCGTGCTCGAGTTTGTTTCTTTCTAGGATATGGGATAGAACATAAAGGTTACCGTTGTTGGGATCCTGTGTCAAATCGTATTCGTATTTCTCGGCATGTTATTTTTTGGGAACATATTAAATTTTTCTCACTGTCAAAGTTTGAGTCTATTCTGTCGAGCAAAGTGACATTCTTTTCTAATCCTTCTGTTGAGCTTTTTCAAAGTGATCTTAATGCAGGTTCATCTGGTGAGTTAGATATTGCGCCCCACAGTTCAACTATTTCCCTTGATGCAGGCCCATCTGATGGTCCAGTTCATGGAAATAGTACAACATCAAATTCTCATGATCAATCTCCAATTGATAGTTCCACTCTTGATATGAATGTTGATTCCGAGGTACCCTCATCTTCTCTTCTTCCTGATAACACTTTATCTATCCGTCCAGAAAGAGAAAAACAATCCTCCTAGTTATCTTCGTGATTATCAATGTTATTGTACCATGCTTAATTTACATAAGCCTAGTACATACAAAGAGGCATCCAGTGATCCTTGTTGGCAGCAAGCTATGAAAGAAAAGTTGCATGCCTTTGAAAAAACTCATACTTGGGACTTAGTTGACCCTCCTTTTGATAAAACTCTTGTTGATTGCAAATGGATCTATAATATCAAGACACGATCTGATGGCTCTGTTGAAAGATACAAGGCTCGATTAGTTGCTCGAGGATTCACCCAAGAGTATGGAATTGATTATGAGGAGACATTTGCTCCAGTAGCTCGTGTTACCTCTGTCCATGCCCTTCTTTCTATTGCAGCAACTAAACGGTGGCGACTTTCTCAAATGGATGTTAAAAATGCTTTTCTTAATAGAGATTTGGAGGAGGAGGTTTAGATGAAACCTCCACCAGGATACAATTGTCCTCCAAATAAAGTATGTCGTCTTCGCCGTGCATTATATGGCTTGAAACAAGCTCCATGAGCTTGGTATGCAAAGTTTAGTTCAACATTGAGAAAAATGGGATTCTCTTCTAGCCCACACGATACTGCTCTTTTTGTACGCAAGACAACACAAGGTATTGTTCTTTTGATTCTTTATGTGGATGATATGATTATTACTGGTGATGATACTGTTGGTATTTCAGAGGTTAAAGAATTTTTGAGTACTAATTTTGAGATGAAGGATTTGGGGTCTCTCAACTATTTCTTGGGCATCGAAGTTCTTACATCTGATAATGGAATTTCTCTATCTCAAGTTAAGTATGCTACTGATTTGTTATCAAAAGCAGGTATTAGCGATAATAAAATTGAGAGCACACCTCTTGAGCCTAATGTGCGGTTTTCTCCAACCAATGGTACTTTATTGTCTAATGCCACTCTTTATCGGACACTTATAGGTAGTCTTATCTATCTGACAGTTACTCGTCCAGATATTGCTTATGCTGTTCACATAGTTAGTCAATTCATGGCTGCACCTGGCTCTACTCATTATGCTGTTGTTCTGCGAATTCTTTGCTATGTCAAAAGTACTATGTTCCATAGACTACACTTTTCAGCCAATTCTTCTCTTGAATTAAAAGCATATGCTGATGCTGATTGGGGACGTGATCCCATTGATAGACGTTCTACTACTGGTTATTGTATTTTTCTAGGAAACTCTCTTATATCGTGGAGAAGCAAGAAACAAACCTTAGCATCCCGATCAAGTACCGAATCAGAATATCGCGCACTTGCTGATACTACTGCTGAGATATTGTGGCTTCGTTGGTTATTGGCTGACATGAGTGTTCCTCAATCTTCTGCCACTACTCTTTACTGTGATAATCGTAGTGCCATTCAGATTGCTCATAATGATGTATTTCATGAGCGTACAAAGCATATTGAAATTGATTTTCATTTTACCCGTCAACACATTGATCTTGGTGCCATTCGATTAGCTTCTATTAGGTCCTTAGATCAACCAGCTGATGTTTTCACCAAGCCTCATCTTCCTAGACGTTTCCAAGTTTTGGTGGCCAAACTCAATCTGATTTCTTCTAAACCATCTTGAGTTTGATGGGGGATGTTAAAATTTGGTAAATATTGTATAGACATTCTAAATATGGGTAGAGTATATAGTTAAATATATTAAGTATGGTAAAGTATATATTTAGACATTATAGGTATTTTATTTCCTTTTGCTTCTTAACTTCTTGTGTATAAATATGGTTGTAGTCTCTTTTATTCAACGATGAATAGAATTATTAATTCTCCAAATTTTCTTGTGTTTCTCTGTCTCGTTTTGTAACAGTAAATATTGATATATTGAAAATTTCAAAAATGAAATTATTATAAGAAAAGATTATAAGGTTTATTTGAGATATGTTAACATTTAACACCTTGATGTGTTATAATCGAATACTTATGTACATAAATTTTTATATAAGCTTAATTCATGGTCTTAATTTGACAATAATGTTTTTTTTTGTACTAAATCTCTTATTATAAGAAGGTTATTTTTTAGCAACCTAATAGATCCAAAAAGGAGTATGGGAATATAATAAAATGGAGCTATTTTCTTAATTAACAATTAAAAAATATTGCAGAAAAAAAAGGATGATACTATATCAGCTTTCAATTAAAAAATATCATTCTTATAGTAACTATTCCCCATATTCTATATTAACTGAATTTTTAGGGCTTTTTCTATTGTTCAAAATAATTAAATTGTTCAAAGTTTAAAATGGATGTTTGAATTTTTTTCCATATTTTCCCCTTTCTTTAATTGAAGTTTGATATTTTCTTGGAGATAAATTGCACTATTTACAAAGTTATATTTATGATTCACAAAGAGCAATAGTGGAAAGTAATATCTAAATTATGTCCTTGAATGTTTTTCTAAATAAGTGTGTATTGTCTCACAAATTCAATTAATATGGAATATAGGGAGTAATTTTTATGAATGAAATATAGAAACAACAATTAAATAGAATTGAACACAAATAAATTGATTATTTTTTATACCTAAAACTAAGAAGCCTAAGATGCAATGGGTCGACCTCTAATAAAAAAAATTTATAGGATATTATTTTAAAAAATACAGAATTTAGATTTTTTTATAATTAATTTTAAATTTGAAATTATCGGAATTCATATTTTTTACAATTTGAACCACATTTTCGTGCTATTATATTGACCAAAAATACTTTAAAAATTTTAACGACGCCAGAATAAAAGACCCCATCAATACATGCTTCTTAATTCCAAAGTAGTTGCTAAATTGCTATAAACTAATCCCAAAGTAGTTGCTAAATTGCTATAAAAAAGAGTAAAACATATTTACTTTTTTAGTGGTGTCCGTTATTTGTGTGTTTGTAGCTTTTTTTTATTTTATAAATTTTGGTTTATAAAGTAAAATAATTTGAATTTTTAAGAATACATTACTGGTCATTCCGTAACTTGGAATTAAAAAGCTATCTACAATCACATAACTTTTAAACTGATCACAATTATTTAAAAATAATTAAATACAATTACATGTGTCCTTTTTTTGCATATAATTTTGTAATTTTTAATTTTTAAAAATTACTATTTTTTTTTGCTGACATGTAACAGTATCACCTCTCCTTGTGATGAAGAGAAACGTGAGGAGAGGTCACTGAAATTATCTCAATAAAAAAATTACATCATATTTTATTGCACAAACAATTTTATAAAATCGAAAAACACTTCTTAGGCAATATTTGCTACAACTAAATTAATTATGAAGGAATTGCTTAAATAACTATTGTGAAAATTTTAAAAGCCTAAATCAACTTTCGACAAATAGACAAATCAATGAGAAATGTTTGCATGTTTACTTACAATCAGATGCTTTCATTACATTGGATGAACCTATAATATAAGAAATAAATTACAATAAAAATAGCTACAACCTACACCTTGGCTATTATGGTTGTATGTAGCACGACCTCCACAAATGCTTAAATCTCCTGCACAATGCTTAAATTCATTATTTTGCATTACAAAATAAGCAGTAAATCACATACATTCAAACAATGTTCTAAATTATAATTTTTGAGTAACACACCATTATCAGTGATAAAAAAAAGAATACAACTCATGCATTCTCAAAAAAACTCATGACTCATCTAAGTATGTAAAATTTAAAACGTTATATATGATCATATTGTAATCCTAAGAAGCTTGTGATTCATTTAGGAAGAAGTCATGTCTCAATTTTAATTAATTAATCTCTTTGATTTTACTTGAACTAATATTATGTACATCATCAGGGGCTCTTATCCAATTGATTTGTCATCATATTGTAATTATAGCTGAGCTGAAATTTTGTATTCTATTATGTAGTTCTTAGCTATTCTTAAACTAATTTCTAATTATCGATATGTAATTCAATACAACACCAAATGATAAAAGAATATCAAAATTCACAATCAAAGAGGAGGAGTGTATATGTCAAACATTGTACCATCTGAATCAAAGAAGAGGAACATATGAATTTTGAGGTCGATACATTGTTGAGAGGTGTCAATATTTTGTGACAGTGTAACCAAAAAAATTAGCAAATCATCATAATTTAAAAAACAACAACAGAGATTATAAAATTATAATATGAGAGAAAAAGATAATGCGTACCTTTGGGTTGATTGAAGGTGGAGACGCTACAAAGTGATTCGTTCTACAATGATAACATCCATATTAAAAAAACAAATCACCTTTATATATATAGTAATTATGCAAGATACAAAACAAATATGTAGTACACATTTGTAATTGTATAAAGAAACCGATAAACTTACAAATTAATTGTTTCTCAAGAAAAAAAAATTGCATTGTGGATGATCGATAACATTTCATCAACATATTTGATCTTTTACTCTGGCGAAACATGCTATAGAGATTATAGAAATACAATTTATTCAAAAAATCTGCAAAGAAAATGAAAGACATTTTCTTAAATATATACTAGTATACGTGCCCGCGCGTTGCGCAGATAATTTAAAATGTAATAATTTTATAATTAAAAATAGATAATAAAATGTATTATGCACTTAATAATATAATTTAATTTATAATAATACAATAATATTAATCATTAACTTATTTATTTGAGCATATTAAATTAATATTATTAGTACAATCTTTATTTTATTGTGTTAAAATATTATATCTTTTAGTTTTATAATTTATTATGGTGAATTTTTTCTAAGGACTATTAATTTTATAATTATTTTATCTTGATCAAATATGAAATGCTTCAAATATTTTTACGTGTTTGTACTTTGTTCTTTTTATTTCATTTGAATAAAAAAAATCATGTTAATAATTTATTAATAACATTTCATATAAAATATTTGATATCATCAAATTAAATGGCATGTTAATACATTTTCTATATATGTTTTAGTTAAAATAAAAATATTTTCAAAATATTTTTTAGTATTAAATTTGTGTAAAAATATAATAATATAAACTTGATTTAAAGGTAAAAATAATCTTAATTAATACAATCGCTATATTAGATTTACTCAAAGTTTGTATTGGATATTTTAAAATTCTAATTTGAATTGTATTAGAAAACATATATCATGGATATGAATGAGAGGTTGTTGATTTGAATTTATCCGCTTGAGTATATTATGAGTAATAATAGTTATCTTGTATTCAATTTTTAAAAAATAAATAAATTGAAAATTAAAAATTGTGCCATATATTTTAGAATCACAATTTTCAACTTAATTTAATGTTGCTATTATATAATATTGTGAATTCTTAAATTTGCTAAATGACTTACATTTGTTATATTATTCAATATAGAATTTAACGCTTGCTAGATATAGATAAATATTATTTATCTTAAATCGAAAAGTTTAAAGTTAATAAAATTTTAAAGTGACCACTTATATTTAATTAGGACTTATCCGTAACTTATTTATATAATTGGCTACTTAAAATTTAAAATTCAAAATGAATTGGTTAATAGTTATCGAATCCTAATTTTTAGCAACATGGAAAAGAAATTTTAAAACTCCCTATTTAATTGGATAAAACAAATTCTAAATAAAGATTAATTCGGTATTGAAATTGTAATTTTTGTAAGCGTAAGATTTTGCAATGTTTTTATAGTGTTTGTAATTTTTATTTTTAGTGTTTGCATTTTTACGTAACTTTTTTTTTGTGTTTGCAATTATCAACTTTTTTATTTTTTAGCAATTTTAAAAGTTAACAATGAGATATAGATATATAGATATATAGACTACCGCTTTACATATATTTTAATTAGTTTTTCTAATCAAGGATTTTATATATAAATGAATTATTCTTCTTATCATGTTTAAAATATATTAAACATTTTATATATAAATGCAACAATCTATTTATTTAAAATAATAGTGTATTCTTATTATTATTTTTAAAATATTAAATTTAGAAGTTGTGGAAAGATAGTTAAAATATTTCACATTAAAAATATATGATAACTTCCCATAAAAAAAAAGGAATCACACACGTGCTTATTAAATATTTTGTGTTCTTAATACACAATAAATAGATAATTATAACTTTGTAAATCCTAAATTTTAGCAGCATTATCTTAAGCATTTATCATGAAAGTAAAATTTTCAACTTTTATTTAAAAACATTCGAACTCCAATATATTTTAAGATTTTAAAATTTTAATAATAAATACAGTTATTCCCTATTTTCTAGAATCGATTTAAAATCATTTTAAAAATCATTTTATTTATTTTAAAAAATCAGTTTTTTTAGCATTATCTTATATATCTATCATGAAAATAAATTTTCAACCTTTTACAAAATAATATTGTTTTAGCTAATTTATAAAATGGATTTAAAAAAAGTATTTATATCTGTTTTTAAAAATGTTGACAGTTGCCACTATTTGTGTAAGTTGATGACATGTCTCAATTTTTATTTCAAATTTTAATTTATAATATTTAATTAGTTATATAATATTTAATTATTATTTAAAATTCTAAAAATTTCTGGCGCTGACATGTGACATTTTTTCTTCTCCTATTATGTATAGATAGTTATATAGATTGATTGTTATTATTATTATTATTATCTGCATTTTTTGTTCTAAATAAATATGTTGTATTTTTAAATTTTAAACTAATAACTACCCAGTAAAACCAATCCTTAAAATTCTTTTAATTGACGTGATGCATGGTGTTTTTTTTTTTTTGAATTTTGAAACTAATAACTATCCTCACTTCACAATTAAAAATTTGAAATTAAAATTTTCATATCTAATATTTATTTATTTTAAATTTGAAATTATTATGGGACACTAAAACCACCCCTTAAAATTCACCACTAACTAATCTATCAGCATTTATCTTTATTAAATTATAATTTTATTTTTAATTTTTAATTTACTATTACCTTATTTCATTTTATGAAACTTTTTATTTGTTTAGTCTTTTTTTCTAATAGGTATATATTTTATTCTTCAGTATAACTTTACACTTATAGAAACTATGAAGATTTAATTTTAAAATGGTAAACTAATTTTATATAAATAATTAATGTATTATTTTTAATATTAATAAATCAAACTTGAGAAGTTATAAGCACTACCAACATTATATAATGAGAGAAGCGTGAAAATATACATGTCAGTTCATTTCAAGTCAATTCTAATTTAAAATTTTAAAAGCAATAATGTCAATTATTATATTAGATTTAAAAATATGTCGAGAAAATTTTATGTGGTAGAATGAAAAAAATGATAAGGATAACATTGATAAAAATGAAAAGATGAAAATAACACTTTGTAAGGCATCATTCATTTTATATTCTTATTATATACTACAACAACAAAGAAAACAATTTTTTTTATCCTTCATTAAAAATATTTACATGAAAATAGAATACTATCATAAGAAAGTGAGAAAAGTAGGATTAGTGGTGATTTTTAAATCTTCGTCTATGATTTAAACACTACAAATCAAACTTAAAATTACTCTTTAAATAATTAATGTCCTATTTTTCAATTAAAGAAGTTTTAAAAAAATTAAAAAAAATTATTTAAGTTTTTGTTATTTGGATAAAATCAATTGTGTTGTAAATTGTTAGAATTTTATCACGACACTATTTTTTGTTAGATATATTTTTTGCTAATTTCAAAATTATTTGTTTATATAATTTTTATAAAGAATTTGATTTTGAGATTAATAAGATATTTACAAATTCCTTTATTTCTAAAATAAAAATAAAAATTGAGATTAATAAGGATAATTGCGCAAGTGTTGATTCTCTTTTATAAATAAAATATGTAAAGGGAGGAATACAATTATTAGCCTCATAAAGCAAATCAAATTTCAACCTACGGATGTGTCGTCATGATTACTCATTATTAATAACATTAGCATTTCCATCGAATATAACTCACCAATGTATATTTGCAGATCGTGATATATTTAACATACTTATTCATCAGCCTTCGGGTGTGTGAAAATGAACATTTTACTTTTAACGACATTCACACATACATCACAACTAACTTACACATTTATTTCGGCCTTTTAAAAATATTTATGGAACAAAAATTCTGAATTGGTGTTGATCTGAAAATTTTTACATGCTACAAATATATTCATAAGAAGCGTAGGTAATAAAGATTTAATGTCAAAGAAATATCGAGCCACATATGCTAGGTAAATTACACCATTTCCTGAAGTCATCGACCTATTTCTTCGTGTAAGGAAAATTCAAACATTTCATGGGAATCCAAATTATGAGCATCATTTTGGAGTCATAATTTTGCTCTAATATTGCTCTTTGCTATCATAATTTCAAACACAAATTGAAGTAGAATCACATACAAATGAAGGTTAATTACAATTCAGTTTTGATGAACAAAGAAAAGTATAGAAATATTTGGCAACTTACTTGGACAAAATGATATTTAGGAGTTCTTTGCCTAATGGAAATTAAATTCCTTTCAACAATTATTGCAAGCAGAAGATTTTAAAATTATTTGAAATTTTGAAGTGGCAATTTTTATTTAAGTTCGGGCTTTATATAATATTTGGATAACTGATACATCTGACAGTTATTTATTTAATTGGGCTGCTTAAAATTTAAAATTCAAAATGAATTGGTTAGTAGTTAATTGGATCCTATTTTTTAGCAATGTGTAAAAGTGGGATAAAATTTTTATTTCTTTTTTAATTGTTTTGGCAATCAGTTTTAAAATTTTAATTAATGACTAAGCTATTTGTATTTTTTTAACTACGGATTTCATATTGGATTTATTTGGCATTCAGTTTGAATTTTTTTAAAATAATAGCAAAATTATCTAATTAATTGTCATAATAAAATGAAGATAAATTCATTTTTGAAACAACAAATTTTGTAACGGTAGATTTTTGTATTATTTATTATTTATTATTATTATTATTATTATATTATTATTATTTATTATTATAGAAGACAGTTATTTCTAATTTTAAAAAAAGAATACGTTTGAAAAGTTTATAGATTGTTTAAACATTTT
>JAJOOO010004771.1:0-38213 GCA_029582685.1 Solanum piurae | reverse complement strand
GTCTGAAGTTCTTTTGGATTTGATAACAACATCATCCACGTACACTTCAATTTCCTTGTGAATCATATCGTGGAAAACGGTAGTCATGGCCCTCATGTAGGTTGCACCGACATTTTTCAAACCAAATGGCATTACTCTGTAGCAATACACTCCCCATGGAGTGATAAACGTTGTCTTCTCTGCATCATCTGCATCCATCAGGAATTGGTGATATCCTGCAAAGCAATCGACAAATTATTGCAACTCATGTTTTCCACAATTATCAATGAGTATATGAATATTTGGAAGAGGGAAATCATCCTTAGGACTGGCCCTGTTGAGATCTCGATAGTCCACACATATTTTGATCTTTCCATCCTTTTTTGGCACAGGCACAATATTGGCTAACCATGTGGGGTAATTTGTAACCCTCACAACGTTCACCTCAATTTGCTTAGTTACCTCCTCCTTGATCCTTAAACTCAAATCTGGCTTGAATTTTCTTGTCTTTTGCTTAACGGGTAGACAAGTGGGATCAGTCGGTAATTTGTGCGAGACAATATCAGTGCTTAACCCTGGCATGTCATCATAAGACCAAGCAAATACGTCAACGTACTGCTTAAATAACCCTATTAACTCTTGCTTTCTTTCAGCCTCCAAATATATGCTGACTAGTGTTTCCTTCATGATTTCCTCATCTTCTAAGTTTACTAACTCTGTTTCATCCATATTTGGTTTTTTCTGATTTTCAACTTGCTCGATCCCATGTGGTAGATTTTCCGGCATCATGCTTTCATCGTACTCTTCGTGATCTTGTTCATTGCTTTCACCTTGCTCAGTGGATTCGTTACATGTCATAACCATTGAACGAGGATTTTTATTAATATGAGTGCTGAAAGTGCAAAACGTATGTAAAAATAAATAGATATTTAAAATAATGAGAAATTTTTCAAAGAAAATAAAGACTTTTTATTTCAAAGCATTCTAGCTTTTAGAAGAGGCAAGCAACAAAATATTAGGCATGATTCAAGCTTCAATTTGGTCATGCAAATTTTAAAATCAAGAATATTTTTCCACACTACCAGGACTCTGGTTGAAACAGGGACGGGTTGATGGTCCAATTCTGCAAGATTTCTCCAGGTTCAGCATCACGAATGGTCAACTTGTTGAGATTTATCTCTTCCTCTTCTCCAACCATGGCAACGAACAAATTGCCTAGTCCTTCTACGATGTCATCAACGCCAGCTTGATCTGGAATCAAAGCTTGTTTAGGTACAAAGATTGTATCGCTAGACCTGTGATGGTCTCTTCCCGAGGCAGGCTCATGCCTGAGTCCGTTGGTGCCTCTCTGATGCTTTAGCTGGATCGACTCAACTATGCCATTGGACTTAGGTCCAAGTTTACTCTTAGGCTGATACCCATACTTCAACATCTCTGACGCAACCATTTTTGCTGCACTTGACAATTTTTTATCATCTGCCTCTGCTTCCTCACTGACTCTTACAACTTGCATAATTTCCAAAGTGTGAAAGGTGGGTCCATCTAACTCGTCAGCGACTGGGATAGAATTAACAGAAAGGATGGGGTGACTGAGCTCTCTGTGGATGGTAACTTCTATGAGACCCCACTCAAACTTTACACATTGGTGAAGAGTGGAAGGCACCGCTTTTTCCATGTGAACCCATGGTCTTCCCAGCAATAGGTTGTAGTTGGATGATACATCCATCACTTGAAATAGGATGGGGAATTCATCCGGCCCCACCTGCAATGTGAAATAGATCTCTCCAATGACACTTCTTTGCGCTCCATCAAAAGCTCTACCTTTCACACGACTTACCTTTATCTCTCCCATATTAACACCTAAATCCCTCAAAGTGGTAAAAGGACAAATGTTGCATCCGGAACCACCATCAATTAGAACTCTAGTCATAACCTTATCACAACACTTTACTGCGATATGAAGCGCTTTGTTGTGCCCAGCCCCTTCTGCAGGCAACTCATCATCATGGAAAGAAATCATCTTAGCTTCCACTATTCTTCCAATTGTTGAAGCTAAGGTTTCACTGGTGGTCTCTTTTGGAATATTCACTCCGTCTAATACTTTCATCAAAGCATTCCTATGACCTTCAGAACTCATAAGTAGAGACAAAATAGATATGTGGGCAGGCGTATTCTTCAGCTGCTCTTTGACTGAATAGTCTTTTGGCTGCATCTTCTTCCAAAATTCTGGGGCTTCAGCATCGATAACATTCTTCATTGGATTCTGTTCTTTTCCAAGAACTCTTTGATTTAGGCCCTCTGGGGCATAACACCTCCCCGACCTAGTCATCGCTTGAGCCACGGTAGTGTCAATCATCTTGCCCTTGGCACGTTCTCGATAGTCCCATGGGACTACTTTGGTGTCATATTCAGGCGTTTTAGCGATCAGAGTGGTCATTACAACTCTTGGGAGATATGTTTGGACAGTAAGAGGTTCCCTTTGTTGAGCAGTGATAACAGGTTGCGCCGAAGATATCACGGCATCTGGTTCATCTATGTCTGGATAGTTAGGGCGCCCATATTCTTCATCAAGAGTAACCATGTTGACTTCCCGATTCTCATGGTTTGGAAAGGGGTTGTTGTTCACATTAGAAGGCGATGGAGTGCATTTGATTACTCCTCTTCTGATCAAAGACTCGATCTGGTTCTTTAACCCATAACAATCTTCTGTGTCGTGTCCTTGGATTCTCGAGTGGTAAGCGCATCGTTGTTTCCATTAAAATTACGAGGGAATGGATCAGGAAGTTTTACTTTAACTGGTTGCAGCACTCCGCTGTCCTCAACCTCTCAAACAATTGGGCGTAGGGTTCCGCAATCGGTGTGTAAGTGTGAGCATTTCTAGCTTCAAGATTTGGACGTGGTCTCGGTGCATATGCTGGTCTATTTTGGTGGATTGGTGCTTGGACCGGGACATATGGTCTTGGAGGATTTTTGTATGCTGGTGCTCGGGGTGGATTATAGTGTGGTTGGGTATTATAAATTGGGTATGGGACGTATGAAGCATGCACAACAATTTGGGGATTATTGGGGTATCGGTGGGATGGTCCTCCTTGTTGGTAAGTGACAGTTGAATTATCCTCTCTTTTCTTTTTGATGCCGCCAATGGAACCCGATTGTATAGCCCTACTTGCTGCTTGCAATGCGACCCTATACTGAATCTTCTCAGATTTAACACCCTCCTCTATAATATCTCCCCCCTTGACCAATTCTGCAAACTTCTGGCCCATCATTGACATCATCTTGTCGAAGTAGACACCTTCTTGAGCTCAAATAATGTACTTTGAGAGCTTACTCTCATGTAGTGGAGGTTGCACCCTTGCAGCCTCAGTTCTCCAACGTCGTGCATATTCCTGGAAATTCTCAGATGGCTTCTTCTTTATAATGGCCAATGAGAATATGTCAGCAGTAATTTCAGTGTTGAATCTAAAACGAGTCATGAAGTGCTCAGACATTTCCTGCCAATCACACCATTTTCGAGGGTCTTGACGGGTATACCAGGTTAATGCTTCTCCGGAAAAACTCCGAATGAAAAACTTCATCCTCAAATTCTCATTTCTCCCTACACCAACTAACTTGTCACAATATGCCCTTAAATGTGCACGAGGGTCACCTTTTCCATCGAACATGTCAAACTTTGGTGGTTTGTACCCTACCAGCAAGCCAATGTCTGGATGAATGCACAAGTCATCATAATCCAGACTCTCTGTTCCTCTAGTAACTTGTAAGCTTTTCAATGCCTTTCTTAGACCTTGAAGCTGGGCATTTATCGATACATCTTCTTTCATCTAGGTATCTTTCTCTATTTCTGCATAATGATCGACCTCATACGGAACATTAACCATTGCTGGCATTGTGAAGGTAGGAGCTCCAGTAGCATATACGAGTAGAACATATGGCTCATAGGGAGCGGCGACATGTGCCCCAAGTATCTGCTGCATTGTAGGTATGGTAGGGTTGCGATTGGAAAGGTCGGGAATGGTCCTAACTGCGGTCGGAGAAGCTGGTGGAACTCGACCTTGAGCGGGAGCGTGTTGAGTTTGTTCTGAATGATTTGGCAAGTCAGCAGAAGGCAGGTCAGCCTATGCAAAATATATAGGTGTCCTGAAAGTAGGGAAAGTGGTAGCCGTCAGTTTGGCCAAGTCTCGCACTTGGTGTATTTTTTCCCTCAAGATCTCGAGTTCTTGCTCCATGCGAGTCATTTTCTCTTCATTTTGGACTTCTATCATGTTTCGAGAACCTTCGGGGTTCTCAATAGGTATCATTATGTTTGCAGCACCGTTGAAGTCATCTTTATCAGTCATCTTTCCTTTTGATCAAAGGTTGTATCGTGAGTCAACCAGTTTGCAAGTCGACACAAATCAACGTACTTTTGGGGATAAAATGATGAAAAGAAAAAGGAAACTATGTTAGTTTGGAAAATATTGAAAGATGTAACAAATATATAAGTGTACCACATATATATGCCTATTTGGTGACATTCAAAATGTGTCCTAATGTAGAACCTCCTTTTGCTTGATGTAGGCCTACGTTGCAATCAGTTTGATAACAAATTATCCATTTAAACACATTTTAGATTTGGTGCAAACATAAATTCATTGATTAAGGTAGTCTTGGATGTTACATTGAGGTAGGCAATCAGAAACCTAAGAAATGAAAGTACGGGGGGCCATAAGGCATACAAGAGGGATATGCCACATGGCACTTTGAGGAGCTTATGAAAAGAGTTCAAAGAAGAAAGAGGAATTTACGGCCAGGTTGGAGCATCATCATCGTCATCGTCCCCATCATAATATAGCCCTGGGTGGTACTCTGGAGACTCGTCGGGGCCGCGTTCGGGAGACATGTCTATCACCCCTCCATCTCTTGGGTCATAGATGTTAGAACCTATTTCAGAAACCTCCATGTAGTCCTCCTCTACCTCTTCTTCTGGATCCTCCTCTGGGTCTTCTTCGAGATCCTCTTCTGGGTCTTCTTCAGGGTCCTCTTCCGAGTCTTCTTGAGGATCCTCTTCTTCTTCTTCTTCTTCAACCACTTAAATCAAATAGTCGATGGATCCGGGAACAATCTGATTATACATGGATAGGGTGAATCCCATGTGAGGAAGCAATTATTCTCTAATCCAATCAATCTGTTGGTTGTCAACAAACCCCCGGTGCCCGTGTACGCTTGGATGAGCCATATGACTCACAGTATTCCGCCAAGCGTAATACTCCGGTGTGCACCATTTTTCCTCTCCTATTTCCAAATTGATCCTGTATTCCCACTCGTCTTGCAGATTTCTTATTTGTTCCAGCGAGACTGAAGTGAAAGCATCTTCATGTAACCCCATGATTTACCATAGAGGAATGTCTTGGATGACTCCAAATTGCCGCATAACCCGAAGAGGTGCATATGGTTGAATTCCCCTCAGCCCAATTAACTCGATAAAGATAAAATATCGGGCCCTCACAAATGCCACTCCTCTTATCCAAGAAAACTTCCATTGGATGGCATCTCCTGTAAGGTTGTTCAGGAATGTGCGCCACTCTTCCCTTTCTATCAGCGCGCCAACCCAATTTTGGAGACGATCTTCATGGCTTTCGATAATGTTACGTGCACCCATGTAGAAATTTATTTGTGGATCATGACGATAGAAATGTTCTCTAGCCCAAATTTGTAGTAGCATACTGCATCCCCTGAATATGTTGTGCCCCCTAATGCAGGCTGTCATCGAACGAAGAACTTCGGCGAGGATCATGGGCACCAAAGAAAATCTTTGTGGATCGTTAAAGATGTTTATAACCATCGAGAATATTTTGATATCGACATAATTGGAACTTATCGAGAACATCATAGCTTCCAGGAAAGCCATAACGAATACTATCGGCCTCATATGTTCCCACTCTCCGCGAGTACATTCAAATTCACGATGATATTCATAGTAACCTTCCGAATGCCCAAACCTCTGAAAAAGATAGTCTAATTCGACCTGTCCGCCGTCCACATATCTCAAGGACCGAAATATATGCAGATCCAGGAAACATAGAAAATCACCAGTACAGATAGCTGACGAGATCATCGATAACCTCCCTCTAATCGGTAGCTCGGTAAGACTACTGAACTCCTCTAGTGTAGGAGTGATCTCAAAATCCAAGAATTTGAAGGTTACGGTACTCGGTACCCAAAACCCCATTAACTGAGTGAGAAAGACTTTATCGCACTGTGTCCCCAGAAGTGACAATAATGCTCCTAAGTTCCCTCGAATCTCAGCCCGGTGTATCCTCCAGATGTTTTGCCACCAATTCTGTAGAATGTGAAGCGCTGAAACGATCATTTGGATATCCGACAAGTCTTTGTTGAGGTTCATCTGAAAAGAGGGTAAAGGGTGGGATGAGTTTATTTTCTCCAAATCCGTTAAGTGTTTAAGTTTGGGTAATTTATATCAATTTCACACAAAGTTTATGTCGTCGAATTTTAAAGAAGAACTCTGTGACATTTGGGTAGTTTCCTATTCTAAGATTAAGATTATATTCCTAGATGATTAGGAGTGGGACTGAGTAATTGCGAGAAGGTGCACTATCTTAATTGCACCAACTCTGAAACTAAGAAATCCAAAGAGAGTTTTGGAGGATTGCAGGAACACCCCTCACATGTACAGTGTGTGCGTGTATGGCCAAAACTTGATAGAATGTGCAAATGACAATGCAGGAAAAGCAATAACAAGTAGTGTTTTTAAACAAATAAGGAACACAAGCTTGGATTTCACTTGCGACCTTTCAGTCAAAGCAATATATCAATAGCAAGCTGAAAAAATAAACACGCATTCACAAATGTTGTTCCTAAATTGAGTTTTTCTAAGGTTAAAACCTAAGTAAGGTCCCCAGTGGAGTCGCCAAGCTGTCGCATCCCAATTTCGAACCAGTCGAAACAGTTCACAACATAATATGGCTGACACTCTGATTTTGAGAGAAAATTGTTTTTGTTTTAGAGTCGCCACCTAAATTTTAAGGAAAATATTAGGAAAGCCATTTTTTAAATATGTAAATGTAAACTATGTTGTAATCTGCGAAACATGTGAGATTCTGAGTAAGGGTTTTGGTTACTCGAGGGGAAGGTATTAGGCATCCCTCAGAGCCTATCTGAAGATAGTCCTTAAACTCAATTTAGGAAAATATAATTAGGAAAATCTTGTTTATTTATTTGCTTTAAAATTAATGGTAAGTAAAGTTTATTAGTTTAAGAAAAAGAGTAAAATACAAGGTACGACATATATATGTCCATTAAATAAAATTAATATTAGTATGTTTGTCATACGACAAGTAAATAAAAATGTACTAAAATGTATGATAATTTTATATGTTAAAAATAAAATAGATGTATCTTATATAAATGTATCAAAAATAAATGTTGAGTTTAAATGATATGAAATTTTTTCGTTTATTCACATATAGAATTAAGACGTGAAAGGGAATAAAATAAAATAAGATAATAGTCGGGTGCAAATATGTAGTAATATAATGTGCGTATTAAAGTGTTGGGATTTATAAATTATAAAAAAAAGAATAAGTAACATTTGTAAAAGTGATAGTAGATAGGAGAAAAAAATAATATGAAAGTGTAACAAAATAATAAGTCATGTATAGAGAAATCTAAAAAAAGTATAGGATTTGTACCTTTTTGCGTATGACATAGATATGTATGTACCTTGTATTTTGAACATGTTGGCATATCTAAAATCTTGAAATAACATGTTAAGAAATTAAAATGTTTTAGTAATATTTGATTTGGAAAGTTACAATAAAAAATATATTTTCGTAAAGGGGGTGAATTAAAGAATATAAAATAGGCCTAGCTATTGGGGCTTATTCTATAGTTATATTTATTTTTTGTTAAAAAAACATATAGGTCTACTTTCTTACTTGTTTTCTTAAAAATAGGTATTTCTAAAGGTAAATATCGTAGCCTTAAATATATTTCTAAAGGGTAATTGCTTATTTTCGCTTTTAAACTACTTTCAAATTTATTGAGTTTTCATATCCCTTAAGAAACACTTTGATCGACTAAAAAACGGGGTAACAATTCTAGCAAATCTTATAACATCCATTTTCGGCTTTTAAAATGATGTTCTTCTTCCTCTTGAAAGTAGTGTTTTTTTTAAAAAAAAAAATCCTTTTTTAGACTTAAACTATTGCACTTTTAAACTCTCAAAGTATAGTGGTTAGTTCCAAAAATTTATACTTTTAGATCCCACAAAATGGTGTTCGAGACTAGGTAAAAGACTGCATTTTTACACCGAAAAAAATCTGCCCAGTAGGGCTGTTTAAAGATGTATTTTAACCTCTCAAGACCTGCATTTTCCAAGTTAAAATCTGCACTCTTTTGAAACTGAAAATGCCTCATTTTTTGAACCAAAAATGCCGCATCACAAAACTTCTCATAACATAGCATTTTACTCCAAAAAATGTATATATTTTGTACTAAAAAAATCTGCACTGCCGGGCTGTTTAAAGTTGCAGTTCTTACCCCTCAAAATTCTCCAATTTTCAGGATAAAATCTGTACGTTGGCGCCTCAAAAACTGCACTTTATAAAATTGCTACACAATTGTCTTCAACTCTTATTTTATTATCAAAGCAGATCTAAAATGAATACATTATACTCTAAAGAACTTAATATCTAGAGGGATGGGAGATGAACGACTTTGTGTTACTATCTCTCACAATTGGTTTCTATAGACCCAAACAAAATAAAGCAAGCATATTTATAAATACGAAAATATTAGTAAGGAAAATGTTAGACAAAAATAGTAACACATATATGTATATAAAGCAGATGAAATTTTGAAGCGAAAAGAGAGCGTTGGACACTATTCATGCGATAAAGCTGCTAGACACAAGTGATAACGTAGGCGAGCACAAAATCTGATTTGGACAGATGAATGAAGTCGTTTCACAACTCCAAATGCGCTCCCGAGTGTACATGTACAAAAGAATAAGATAAAAAAATAAATTAGCAAATGGTCTGTAAAATTATCATAAACCATAGAGAAAATAATTCATGAAGTCATATGTTAATCGAAATATAAGTTAACCCGCACAAACATTCACGTGCCTAGAGGAAAACTGAGGACATCTATCAGAGATGATAGACTATCTCATTAATTCAAAGCTTGGCATAGTCCTCTGCCGAGTTCGTACTTTTAACAACCAAAAAACATGTAGACTTAGTAACTCTATCAACTATCACCCAAATGGAGTCATGTTGTCTGTGAGTACGAGGTAAACCTGTAATGAAGTCCATGTTGATCACTTCCCACTTCCAAGTAGGAATGTTGATCTCTTGAGTCATACCTCCTGGTTTCTGATGTTCTACCTTCACTTGTTGACAATTGGGGCACTTAGCCTCAAAATCCTCTATATCCCTCTCCATGCCATTCCGCCAAAAGACTTCCCGCATATCACGGTCCATCTTAGTGGCGCCTAGATGAATAAAATACCTGGAGTTATGGGCTTCTGCAAGAATCTACTATCTCAACTCACCCACCTTAGGAACACATAATCGACCCTAATAATGTATCACACCATCTCCTCCTTAGGATAAAACCTCAACTCTTTGTGATGGACTACACCATTTAGTTGAAGCAATATCCGATCACTGTCTTTCTTTTCCTTAACTTCCGCTACTAATAAAAATTCTGACCCATTCTGAACTGTTACACTACCATTAATATGCTCATAAGGCGAACTCCCAAATGAGCAAGCTTGTGAACATCTTTGCTAGTTTCTTTATTTCTTTCTTTCTCAACATGTGCTACACTACCCATAGATAGTCTACTAAGAGCATCTGCTACTACATTGGCGTTACCAGGATGGTAAAGCACACTCATACCGTAATCCTTGAGGAACTCAAGTCATCTCCTCTGCCTAAAATTCAACTCTTTTTGGGTGAACACATACTGAAGGATCTTATGGTCTGTGAGGTTATCTACATCAACACCATACAAATAATGTCTCCAGATCTTAAGTGCAAACACCACTGCTGCAAGCTCGAGGTCATGAGTTGGATAGTTCTTCTCATGCACCATAAGCTGTCTAGAAGAATAAGCTATACCTTACTTCGCTACATCAACACATAACCTAGGCCGACTCTGGATGCATCAAAATAGATAACATAACCATCTGAACCCTCTGGCAGAGTCAAAATAGGAGTTGTAGTCAACCTAGTTTTCAGTTCTGCGAAGTTTTTCTCACAATCATGACCACTGAAACTTAACCTTTTTTTGCGTCAACTTAGTTAATGGAGAGGATATGGATGAAAACCCTTCCATGAACCTTCAGTTATAACCCGCTAGAACAAAGAAACTTCTAATATCGATAGAAGATGTAGCTCTGGGACATTGTTTCACTGCTTTTATTTTCTGGGAATCCACTTGGATCCCTTCGGTAGACACAAGATGCCCAAGGAAAGAAACATATTGCAACCAAAACTCACAGTTGCTAAACTTAGCGATTAGCTGGTGATCTTTGAGAGTTTGCAGGACAACCCTCAAATGATTCATATGTTCTTCCTCATTCCTAGAGTAAATGAGGATATCATCAATAAAGAAGATAACGAACAAGAACAAATATTGTTTGAACACTCTATTCATCAAATCCATGAAAGCTCTAGGAGCATTGGTTAGTCCAAATAACGTAACTACAAATTCAAAGTGACCATACCGAGTTCTGAAGGCTGCTTTTGGGATATCACTATCTCAGACTCTGAGCTGATGATAATCGGATCTGAGGTCTATCTTTGATAAATGACTAGAACCTTGAAGTTGGTCGAACAAGTCATCAATCCTAGGGATGGGATACTTATTCTTGATTTTGATTTTGTTCAACTGCCGATAGTCAATGCACATCATGAGAGAACCATCTTTCTTCTTCACGAACAACATCAGTTCACCCCATGGGGAAATACTTGGCCTGATAAAACCCTTATTTAGAAGATCTTTCAATTGCTCTTTTAATTTTTTAAGCTCAGCTGGAGCCATTCTATATAGAGGAATAGAAATAGGCTGGGTATCTCAATGGAGATCAGCTTCGAAGTTGATTTCTCTTTTGGGAAGAACTCTGGGAAGATCTTGTAGAAACACTTCTAGGAACTCATTAACTACTGGAACTCACTCAAGAGTTGGGGTTTCAGAGCTTGAATCCTTAACCCGAACTAGATGATAGAGATAACCCTTAGATATCATCTTTCTGGCCTTAAGGTAAGAAATGAATAGACCCGTAGGCGCTAATTTACTACCCTTCAATTCTAAGATTGGTTAGTCTGGAAATTGAAAATGAACTATCTTAGTTCTACAATCGATTGAGGCATAACATGACTGTAACCAATCCATACCTCAAAAGATATTGAAGCCTACCATTTCTAACTCTACAAGATCTGTTGCGGTGACTTTCTGGGAGACTGTGACATGTCAATTTATGTATAATCCTTTAGCTATAACTGGGTCACCGACTTGAGTAGAGACTTAGAAGGGTTCTGAGATAGTTTCTGGACTGACACCAAAGTTGACTACTATATAGGGAGTTACGAAGTAAAGAGTAGCTTCTGGATCTTGATTAACATTTCAAGGACACTTCATCCAATTCTAAGTGTCAACGATCGCTAGACAGTATAACAACCCAACTAAATTAGTTGGGGTCGAATCCCACAGGGTATGGTACGTGTTTAAGATTCAATAACAAAGTTTGAACATATTCAAATCAGTCATAAGAATTGACATGATCGAATAAAAATATAATTCAAATCAACGGTTGGCATGAATGTTAAATAAGGGGTTTTGGTTTTAAATATCAACTACATCAGCAACCAATCAATACTAAAATAACAATAATGAGATGGGTTCTTGTGATGAGATTCGATTATAGGCTAATGAAAACAAATGGGTAATTGCAACTGTTAGAAAATTATCTAGATATTAGTGATTAAGCTAGACTATAGAGGAGGTAAACTTTTTCTCAAACAATTTACCCCGAATCAAGTTGATTTCTCTCGAACATCAACAAGCATGCAAAATAAGGAGAGCCTACACTTTAGTCCATTCACTCTCTCGAACTAAATGTGTGGAAAAGGGTTTAGGATTCACTCTCTCGAATTGAACCTATGACAATTCAATACCCACTGACCATCAATCAATAATTTTAGTTTTAAAACCTCTCTCTCGAGCATGCCAAAAACACAAGGGTAGAACTACATTTGCAACTACAATTCTTAAATTAAACCACAATTAATGATTGAAATCACTTCTAACCAAAATTTAAAGTAACAATTAACAATACCCATAAACTAAATCATCCCATAATCACATAATCACACCCCAAAAATTGGGATTTTAGCTAGTCATCATAAAAAGATAAAAATCGTTACCAAATTGAGTTTCCATCAACTCGGTAATATTGATTTCATCTTTAAAAAGGTCCAAATTGAAGAATCTCAAAGACCCACTTCCAATGTCTCAAAAGTGAAAAACTTCAATTCTTCAAAGCTAAAGAAAACTTAGGGAAAACTATCTCAATACTCAGAATTCGATATGAATAATAATAATACTTGCTAATTGATAAAAAGATTAAAAAAAAGATAACATAAGACGCTAAACTAAATGTGCAAAAGCGTATTTATAGTCGCCAAAAATGTGCTGTAAAGAGCCACTCGGCGCAATAAGTCGGGATCGTCGATTCACTCGGCGATCCGCCCTTTGGTCAATTCCATCTCCTTTTTGCCTTGGCCTTCAACATCCTCCAGGTCTATAACTTTGGGCGGTCGAACTGTGCATCGGGAACAACTCGGCGATCTGCCGACTACTCCTTTCTCTTGCCGACTTGTTTCTTTTCTTCAAGGGTTGGCACACTAGAACTTTTAGCGGTCAAATGGCCAATCGGCAACTCGCCAAATAGACTTGGCGATCACCAGGCTCTCTTTTCTTCCTTCTTTCAGCTCGCTTTGTTCCTTTTTGCAACTTAGTGTCCTTGCTTTTCTCCTTAATACATAATCCTGAAAATCAAGGAATTTACATCAGTTATTCACACAAAATGAGCATTTAAGGACACTAAACAAATAAAAATAAAGTCCTAAATGAGTCCAAATCTTGGACTCATCAACACCCTCAAGTTATACAAGACTCAATTTACTGATGCAAGGATCAATTGTGCACTCAAAGATTCAAGTTGCGACTCACCATTACCAAATTTTCTCATGTTCACAATACTCGCTTCAAATGCAAGTCCAAGCTCAACAAATGTACTGAAGCACACACAAAGATGATTCCACATTCACACACAATGGTTCAACAATTTATAGTTCCGGAATCACATATAACTCTCACACTCACAAAGATGAACACATGCATGACTTCACCCATAAGTTTGCCCTTATTTTTCAATCAAAATTTGTTTCAGCTCACTCAAGATCAAAAAGGTCTTTTCCAGGCTTGTAACGGGGCTGAGTATGAAGGTATGTTATTTAGACTTATTGGCTTCTCTCCTAAAAAATGTGTCATGAACACCACTTTCTTTCCTTTTCTTCAACATTCTCATTCATGCTAAAATTTCACCCCATTATTTACTTCTCATGGAATACCGGACACCCCATATCTCTTGCAACTTTCACAACAACTTTTTCATTTTTTAACTTTTTCATTCATCTTTTCCTTTTTTATTTTTTTATTTTTTTTTGTATGGAGGGGTTCCATCTTTTTTTAAAACCATGGGTCCAGGGGGATTCTTTTGCATTTCTTGATTTACCTTCTCTTTTTACCACACCCCCAACTTAGGCCTTTGGCCTAAGTTTCCTATTCAAACAAACCACAAATAATGAGGATTATGGGTGAATGGATAGAGACAGGTCACAATAGCATCAAGTTTCATCCAATAAAAAGGGTAAGGCTCAAAGGGTGTTCAAGCAAAGTTCACACACTAACAAGGTTGGCAACAAAAGAGGTATAATGTCAAATTGTTTCACTCTTCAAAATTATTGCCTAAGATCATTTCAAGAGCTTGCATCACTTAGTCAACAAGACCAACGGAGAAAATTCTAGGTGTCATCACACATGGTTCACGGTAAGAACAACACACAAGGCTAATGCACCAATATCAAAAAAGACTCCACATGTTTGGTAGTGTGCAGTGTTCATCACAAGACACTCAATTCGATAATCAGCTAGTCACAACGAGATGCAAAAAGTTCATTTATTGCTTATGCAACTTCATTTTGCCTAATCGTAGCCGCACATTCATTTTTGTTCGATTAAGAGCACCATTCAAGTCATCGGTATTGATCACGACCGACACTCAAAATTTTACAAGAACAACCGCATTCAAACACAATCAAGAGGTGGCATATTTTTTTAGAAGGGTCCGAAACCATTTGCAATTAAAATAAGGAGCCACAGGCTCAAACATCCACAACACAGTGCCACAACACAATTTACAACACAAAACCCAATATATATACAAAAGTAATAATCCCAAGAGGTAGGTACGGAAATACGTGACCCCACGACAAATAAAAAGCAAGTTTTCCTCAAATGTAATCAAAATACTAAAATTCCATAAATAGACAGAGATGAAGGTAAAGAGAAGTCTTGTACATGCAGTCGCTCCATCTGTCGAGGCATCAGTGCCCGGTGCAACACTCTGATCTTGGGCATCAGTATGCGGGGTATCAGTAGCACTAAATCCGGCCATAGTGGTGTCTACCAAAAACATTTGTACGACTGAATCTATCATGTCCTCCTCAAACTATGTCAGGCCCTCATAAGAATCCTCCTCATCAACCCCAAGCTTCTCCTCATCGGTCTCAGCCTCAGACTCGACAGTAGCTACCTCTTCAACTCGAATCTCATCTCCGGTGGTAGTCGGAGGCACATCCAATTCTAAGTGTCACCAATCGCTAGTCAGTATAATAATCCAACTTAATGAGTTTGGGTCGAATCCCACAAGGAGTGGCACGTGTTTAAGATTCAATAGCAAAGTATGAATATATTGAAATCAGTCATAGGAATTGACATGATCGAATAAAAACATAATTCAAATCAAGGGTTGACACGAATGTCAAATAAGGGTGTTTTGGTTTTAAATATCAACTACAGCAGCAACAAATCAATACGAAAATAACAATAATGAAACGGGTTCTTGGGATGCGATTCGATTATAGGTAGCAAACAAATGGGTAATTGCAACTGTTAGAAAATTAGCTAGATATTAGTGATTAAGCTAGACTATAGAGGAGGTAAACTTTGACTCGAACAATTTACCCCGAATCAAGTTGATTTCACTTGAACATCAACAAGCATTCAAAATAAGGTTAGCCTACGCTTTAGTCCATTCACTCTCTCGAGCTAAATGTGTGGAAAAAGGTTTAGTATTCACTCTCTCGAGCTGAACCCATGACAACCCAATACCCACTGACCATCAAGCAATAATATTAGTTTTAAAACCTGTCTCTCGAGCAAGCGAAAAACACAAGGGCAGAACTACATGTGCAACTACTATTCTTAAATTAAACCACAATTAATTATTGAAATCACTTCTAAACAATATTTAAACTAATAATTAGCAATACTCATAAACTAAATTAGCCCATTATCACATAATCACATCCCAAGAATTGGGATTTTAGCTAGACTTCATAAAAAGATAAAAATTGTTACCAAATTGAGTTTTCATCAACTGGGTAAGATTGATTTCGTCTTTACAATGGTCCAAATTGAAGAATCTCAAAGACTCACTTCCAATTTCTCAAAAGTGAAATACTTCAATTCTGCAAAGCTAAAGAAAATATAGGGAAAACTATATCAATACTCAGAATTCGATATGAATAATAATAATACTTGCTAATTGATAAAAAGATAAAAAAAAGATAAGATAAGATGCTAAATAAAATGTTCAAAAACGTATTTATAATCGCCAAACATATGGTGCGTAGAGCCACTTGGTGCAGTAAGTTGGGCTCATCGATCCACTCGGTGATCTGCCCTTTGGTCAATTTCATCGCCTTTTTGCCTTGGCCTTCAACATCTTCCAAGTCTGTTACTTTGGGTGGTCTAACTCTGCATCGTAGAACCACTTGTTAACTGCTCATTTCTCTCGCCAACTTGGTTCTTTCCTTCAAGGCTTGGCACACTGGAACTTTAGACGGTCAAATGGTCACTCGGTGACTCACGAAATGGACTTGGAAATCCCCAGGCTCTCGTTTCTTCCTTCTTTCAGCTCGCTTTGTTCCTTTTTGCAACTTAGTGTCCTTGCTTTGCTCCTTTACCATAATCCTGAAAATAAAGTATTTTAAATCAGTTATTGGCACAAAATGAACATTTGAAAACACTAAACCTATACAAATAAAGCCCTAAATGAGTCCAAATCTTGGAATCATCAGATCTAACAAATCATACACATCTAAGTTAAAAACTCCTAAAGTACCAGTGACTACTGATGTTTGCGTAATCAATACACAACTTCCAATGCAAGTGTCAACGATCGTACAATAGTATAATAACCCAATAAAGGGTTGGGGTCGTTCCCACAAGGAGTGATTTTGAGAATTAATAGAAACATAAAATTTAGTTATAATTAGTCATAGCTAAAACCATTATCGAATAAAAACATATTAAATAAAGGGGTGACAAAAAAGTGTCAATTAACAATGGGAGTTTTCACAAGTAAACCAAAAATCAGCAAAAACAATGAAAATAGAGAAAGTTACTAATATGGAGACAAGATTCTTGGGATGTGATAGAAATACGGGATAGACTAAATCGTTGGGTACATGTTTTTTGTAGTGATTTCATTGAATATATTTGACTTGGCTAGCCTTTAAAGGGGATAAGCTCTTTCTTGAGCAACTTACCCCGTTTCAAGAGTGTTCCTCTCGGACACCCACTTCCCGCATGAAGAACAACCTCCTCCTTAACCCACTCACTCTCTCGAGTTGAGTGTGTGGACATGGGACTAGAGTTCACTCTTTCGAGCTGAACCTCATGTCGACCCACTCGCACTGACCATCAATTTAGTAGTCTTAGTTTTACGTTCTCTCTCTCGAGCTGGTAAAAAACATAAAAGTGAAATCATATTTCCAACTACAATTTCATTAAGTTCCACCACAACAACTAAACGAAATCACACCAAAACAACAAATAAACCACCAAGAAGCAAGACCCAACAACAAATCTAACCCATATTCACAAAATCACACCCCAAGAATTGGGGTTTTAGCTAGACATGCTAAAGAGATATAAATTTCTACCAAAATGAGTTTACATTCAAATGGGTATGAAGATTTAAGTCTTAAAACAAGTCAAGAGTGAAGAATCCACAAGACCCAAGTCCAAAATCTTGGAGTTGAAACCCTTTGAAACATTAAGTCGCTCCAAACCCTCTCCAAACTTAGAACTCAAAAAGTAGAAGCCAAGTCTGAAAAGTTACTGTTCAAGGCTAAAAAATTGATACTAAAATATTAATTATCAATGAGTATTTGTAAATTTCAAAAATATGTGCTGCAGCGGATCACTCGGCGACATTAGTTAGAATTGTCGATCAACTCGGTGATTCACCCTTTGGTGTAGTTCGTCTCCGTCTTGCGTTCGTCTTCAACATCGTCGTGTTTTGGATCATTGGGCGATATAGTACTAGTTCGCAGAACTTCTCGGTGATACGCCTACTGCTCATTTTCACCGCAGATTTGATCCTTTTATTCAAGACTTGGCATACTGGAGCAAAAGGCGAGACTAAGATCTTTTGGTGATTCGCCGAATGGGTTCGGCAATCTGCAGATCTTCATTTCTTCGTTCTTTTCAGCTGCCTTTGTTCCTTTTTGCTAAGTATTGTCCATGCTTTCCCTCAAACTTCAAATACCTGAAACTTAAGGGTTTTCATCAGATATTAAGACAAAACATGCATTTGAGGACACTAATTCTATGAAAATATAGCCCTAAATGAGTCCAATTTGTGGACTCATCAACACGCTCAACTTAAACTTTTGCATGTCCTCAAGAAAACTCAAGTTCAGTCGTTCAAAAAAGAGGTCTCGAACAGTGCTACATATGATTCAATGATGAATGCACACAACAGACTCAAGTTACTTATGCAAAGATCAAATGTGTACTCGATGATTCAAGTTGTGGCTCACCAAGCTCAACCAAAGTGTTCAAATGACCTCACACAAGGAATGATTTCAATTTCACACACAAAGGTTTAATCATTTAAAGTTCCGGAATCAAATTCAACGCTCACTCTCACAAGGAAGAACACAATGCACGCTTTCACCTAAGCTTTACCCGTATTTTGCGGTCAACATTTGTTTCGGCTCACTCAAGATCAAAAAGGTCTTTTCAAGGCTTGTAATGGGGCTGAGTGCAAAGGTATGGTTATTTAGGCTCAGTGAATTTCATCCTCATGAATTGTGGTACTAACAACACTTCCTTTCCATTTCCTTCTTTTTCTTTAGTGCTCATAAGTCATCCAATTATTCACTTCCCATGTATTTTTGGAAACCCCATTTTCTTTGTATTTTCACAGCTTTATTCCACTTCTTTTTCATTCTTTTTCTATTTTGTTCTTCTTCTTCTTTTTCGTATGGAGGGGTTCCATGTTTCTCAACACCATAGGTTAACAGAGACTTTCCTTGCACTTCTTGACTTTCCCATTTCTTCTCACCACACCCCCAACTTAGGCCTTTGGCCTAAGATGGCTATTTATTAAACCACAAATCAATAGGATTAACGGTAATGGATAAAGAAAGGTTATGTTTGCATCAAGTTTCTTCCAAAGAAAGGTAAGGCTCAAAGAGTGGCCACAAAGAGGTATATGTCAAATTGGCTCACACTCTTCGAAGTTGCCTAAGATCATATCAAGAGATAGCCTTACTTAGTTTATCGGACCAACGGGGCAAATTCTTGGATCTATTATGCATGGTTCATAGTAAGTTCATCACTCTAGGAATTGCCACAATAGTCAAAGAAGACTCCATAATTTTTCTAGTGTGTAATGACCATCACAAGAGACTCAACTCGATACTAGGCTAGTCCTAACGAGATGCAAAGAGTTCACATATTGTCTATGCAACTTCCTTTGGCCTCTTCATAGCCGCTCATTCATGTTCGTTCGATTGAGAGAACTATTCAAGTCATCGGTATTGATTGGAACCGAGACTCAAATTTTGCAAAAGAACAACCACATTCAACACGGAAGGGGTGGCCAAAAAATTTCGGACGGGTCAAAATCATTTTGCAATTTTAAACACGGAAGGGGTGGCCAAAATTTTTTGGACCGATCAAAATCATTTTGCAATTTAAAACACGGAGCCACAAGCTCAAACATCCACAAAAATGCAGTATTGAAACAATAGTATAGCACAACCCAAATATAAACAAAACACGATTCACAAATAGCACACAAAGGTGGGCCTCAACCCACTACAAATAAAAGGTATTTGTCCTCAAATGCAAATAACACAGAATTTGAAATGTAAAATAAAGAAAGACAGAAAATGAGGTAAAGAGGTGATCCTGGCTAATCTGTCACTCCATCTGTCTGGGATTCAGTGCCCGGAGTGACTCCAGAAAGATCTGCTCCACTGAATCTAGCAACAGGTGCTAAGGAAGCTTGCACAACAACATCTATCATAATTGCTTCCATCTCGGTCAAGTCTTCATCTGCAGAGCCCTCAGTCTCCTCATGCATCTATTCATCAATCTCTGGATCTGACTCAGAATCTACTGTCTGCTCCTCTCTATCCCTATGTCAAGTGGTGGTTTGAGGCATCTTAGGCACGTCTGGAATTTCCACTATTTTGAAGACCATAGACACATCGGTGGATGTCAGATGGTCTACATCTTTTCGCAGCTCACTAATGGCAGCTTTTAAATCCATCACCTCCTCTGTAACATCTTGGTTGTGCTCACACACCGCTATCCTGACCACTAGGGCATCAATGGTAGTGTTCAGATGTGTCACAACATCAAATAGGGCAATCTGGATCATGCTTGGAACAGAGGCCTCTAGACTGGCAGCCCGATAATCAGCAGATAGGGAAAGCTATCTCATCTGGAGTAGGGAAGCCTGGGTGAGTGGAGGCCAGGAAACAGCAGCAAAAGTAGTGGGTCTGGGAGACTGTGCAATATTAGAAGAACCTGGAGGTGCCTCTGCAAGTGATGATTCTGCATTTACTAACTCCACCAAAGCTGCCTTCTTCCTTTCTTCTTGATCCTTACAGTACTCAACTTCGATCCTCTAGATATCAGTAGAGGATGTGGGCATCATTTCCACATATTTCTTGGCATCACGAGGTACCCGATCTTGTTTGCATAATGTTGTGATCAATACTGGGAATTGAAGTGAGGTGTTGCTCTGCCTTGCATGCATAAGTATCTCTGAAGCAATGATTTCACCCAAGTTTATTAGAGTTTTCTATATGATGCAACCTAGGCAAGCTGCCTTGGCAAGGCGAAGAATTGACTCATTCTGGGATGGAATGATTATGCTACTAATAAAACCGAACCAGAACCTTGTTGCTATGTTTAGTTCTTTCTTTTCAATCAAAATTCCTTCAGCCAACCACTTCGGAGTCTCGTATGAAATTAGTGGGGCTATACACACTTTTATATCATCCAGTTTCTTTGTTCTGATCAAGTGCTGGCAGTGATCCTTAATATTTGTGGACGCACAAGACCACGTTAATCGCCTCACTATCACACTTCACCCTGTTGCCTCTAACAACCACATAGTCTACCTCTTTGAAGGCTGGTGCTAGCTGCTTTCTCTGGATGGGATTTTGAGAATTAATAGAAAAATAAAATTTAGTTCTAATTAATCATAGCTAAAAACATTGTCGAATAAAAACATATAAAATAAAGAGGTGACAGAAAAGTGTCAATTAACAATGGCAATTTTCACAAGTAAACCAAAAATCAGCAAAAATAGTGAAAATAAAGAAAGTTACTAATATGTAGACGGGATTCTTGGGATGTGATTGGAATACGGGATAGACTAAATCATATGGTACATGCTTTTGGTAGTGAATTCATTGAATATTTGTGAATAGGCTAGACTTTAAAGGGGATAAGCTCTCTCTCGAGCAACTTACCCCATTTCAAGAGGGTTCCTATCGGACACCCACTTTCCACACGAAGAACAACCTCCGCCTTAACCCACTCACTCTCTCGAGCTGAGTGTGTAGACATGGGACTAGGGTTTACCCTCTCGAGTTGAACCTCATGTCAACCCACTCGCACTGGCCATCAATTTAGTAGTCTTAGTTTTACGTCCTCTCTCTCGAGCAAGTCGAAAACACAAAGGTGAAATCGTATTTGCAACTACAATTTCATTAAGTTACACCACAACTACTAAATGAAATCACATCAAAACAACAAATAAACCACTAACAAGCAAGACGCAACAACAAATCTAACCCATATTCAAAAAATCACACCCAAGAATTGGGGTTTTAGCTAGACATGCTAAAGAGATAGAAATTTATACCAAAATGAGTTTGTATTAAAATGGGTATCAAGATTTAAATCTCAAAACAAGTCATGAGTGAAGAATCCACAAGACCCAAGTCCAATATCTTGGAGTTGAAACCTTTTGAACCTTCAAGTCCTTCAAAACCCTCTCCAAACTTAAAACTCAAAAAATAGAAGCCAAGTCTGAAAATTACTGTTCAAGGTTAAAAATTCGATACTAAAATAATAATTCTCAACGAGTATTTATAGTTTTAAAAAATATGTGCTGCAGCGGATCACTCGGCGACATTAGTCGAAATCGCCGATGAACTTGGTGATTCACCCTTTGGTGTAATTTATCACTGTATTGCGTTAGCCTTCAGCATCATCGTGTTTTGGATCATTGGGTGACATAGTACTACTTCGCGGAACTACACGGCGATACGCCGACTGCTAATTTTCACCGTCGATTTGATCCTTTCATTCAGGGCTCAGCATACTGGAGCAAAAGGCGAGACTAAGATATTTTGGTGATTCGTCGAATAGGTTCGGCAATCCGCAAATCTTCATTTCTTCGTTCTTTTCAGGTACCTTTGTTTCTTTTAGCTAAGTAGTGTCCATGCTTTCCCTCAAACTTCAAATATCTGAAACTTAAAGGTTTTCATCAGATATTGAGACAAAACATGCATTTGAGGACACTAATTCTATCAAAATATAGCCCTAAATGAGTCCAATTTGTGGACTAATCAACTACATCAGGAGAATCTTCCTGATCTTGGCGAGCCTGAAGAGCATACAACCTGTTTTAGCGTTGTCTGCCACCTGTACCAGATGAGTTACCCTGCTGAATCTGGTGACCAGTTGGTGCTGGTGAAGTTGTGGACTGAGCTCTACCATTATTTCCTCCTAGACCCAGTTTAAAAGAAGGACAGTCTCTCAATGTGTGACTAGATTGACCACACCAAAAGAATATTTCCTTTCCTGCAAGACACTCACCCGAATAGTTCTTACCACACTTTGGACAAGTTGGGTAGGTTCTGATGCCTGAAATACTCCACTGAGACTTAGAGCCTGATGCCCTACCTTTCTGATCCTGTCGGAACTTGGAGGATGGAACACTAGCTGATGAAGGTGCTGGAGCTAAAGACTTGCTGAAAATGTGAGCGATTTCCACCACCCGATATCTGTTGAGAATACTCATAGTTGCCTGTTCCAGCCTTCTTTTTATCTTTAGCTTGTTCCCTAAGCTTATCTCCCTCAACCTGCTAAGCATGAGTCTAGAGCGTAGAGATATTCATATTCTCCAGCAACATATATTTCTGCACTCGGTATTTACTAGGTCGGATACCCCATATAGAAACTTATTCATTTGAGCCCTAGAATCGGCAACCATGTGAGGAGTATACCTGGAGAGTTGGGTGAACTTAAGTCAGTATTCTTGGTCTGTCATGTTACCTTGCCTCAAATTCATGAATTCCTGAGCTCTTGCCTGCCTCAACTCTTTTGGGAAGAACCTGTCCAGATAAATGTCTCACTAAAGCATTCCCAAGTGATAGGAGCTGCATCCGTAGCCTTGTTCTCTTTCCATTGAGTATACCAGATGTGATCTACATCCTTAAGCTGATAGGATGCCAACTCTATCCTATCATTACATGTCATTTGCATCACTTCGAAGATCTTCTTGACCTCATCTAAGAACTCAGGAGGATTCATCCTAACTGAATCATAAACCCTAGCTGCCACTGATCCACCAGTAGCATTTGCAGGAATTGGCACCTGCTGGTTGTTCGGGTTAGTCATACCTTGAGCCAAAAGTTGAATGGAGTACCAAAATTCCGCATGCAAAACTTTTTGATCTGGGACTGGAGGAGTTGCGTTAGCATTTCATGCTTTAGCATTCCTTTTGTAAGATCTACCAAGACGCATGATCTGAAAGCGCATAACGTCGAGTTAGAAATGAGGAATTACATCATACCATACGTACGATAACAGTAACTAGAAAATTATGTTTTCCTAGAACACTTCGTGCCCTCCCTCTCATTAGATATGTTGCACTTCACACCAATGAAAATGACTCTTCTTAGTGCGTCTTTTTAAACATCCTAGGACACTTAAACCTAATGCTCTGATACAAGGTTTTTCACGCCCTGAAGCTTTCCCCCAGGACGCGGACATGGGACCTATAATCACGAGTGCCCCCAAGCTAACCCTGCTGGCATATCATAAGCATACTAAAGTAAGCTGAAGTAAAGAAATAATGTGTGGAAGCTAAATCATCATATAAACTGAAATGATAAGGAATACCAACAAACTATCTGAATATATGAAAACTGAGAGTTTAACAACAACTGAAAGGTCAAGCTCAAATTCTAAAGCTGAAACTAACTATGTCTGAATAAATTATAAAGGTCAAATTCTAAAGCTAAGTGTAGCAAACACTGAAAAGCAAAGGAAGATAATCGTGTCAATCATCCTTGAAAAATGAGGACTCACCATTGATGCTGCTGAACTGAAGATCGGGAACCGATCTATGCATGATCTAGAAGATGAAAACCTGAAGCTACATCATGAGAAGATGTAACTCAAAGTATGCATCAGTACTTGAAAGGTACCGACCATGCAGGATAAAGTAAAGCTGAACAATAAACATAACTGAACCAAAGCATATAACTGAGCAATGATATGGGATAAGCATGATACTAAACTGAAAATACTAAACATGGATTAATTGAATGCAATGACCAAGTTTATATCATGCTAAGACTGAGATCTGACTATAACATATAACATGGTCAATGCAATAGAATCTGACTATAAGGGAGATACTAATAACCAAAATAAAACCATGTGAACTAAATGTGTAGTCCGATGTATACGCCCTATCAAGACGACCCAGTATACCGTGCCAAAGGTATAGAGGAATGACTGGCGTGATCACTAAAATGTAATGCCCACAAAGGGGACTTATAAACCTATAGGGGCATGTATTTCTGGGAATTGAGGGTCACTGACCCTAGTCCACTCGGTATTAAGCTACTCACAATTGATTATGTAATTAACAATTTATGACGGAATTTATGTAATACTGGATAACTCAAAATACTGACTGCTAACTGAAAAATATGACACTAATGTACTTATAATGAAACATTTAAAATCTGAGGCATGTATATTGGTAATAACTGACCTAGCATGTGTAATTCATGAACTAAAAGAACTACATAGCTAGGGTTTTGAATTCATGAAGGAATATACAAAACAATACTAAAGTCATGCTAATCTGATTAGGCACATTAAAGTAACTAATGCATAATGATCTGCTGAAATTCTAGAAACCATATGTCTAGATAATATGAAGGAATAAAGATTCTGACTCAAATCTAGGGACCTAATGGGTGAAAGGAACCCAGAAGTGAAATCCTACATACTTGGTGACGAAATTCACGGGGAAATCTTTCGATTTTGGGGCTGGAACTGATGAAAACTCACTGCGTTCTTTACTAGGGCTGCTCAACTTCTTCTCTGTTTTTTGCTCTAAAATTGATGAATTTTTGGTGAATAATTAATTAGGTTAGGTTGTAATTAGTTTACTAGGCTAAAACTGACCAAAATCACATAGTTTTGTGGTTAAACGACGTAGTTTAGGGGTCCAACACATAGGGGAAAAGACCAAAACGACACCACTTAAAAGTTTGATGCAACTAAGCACGTCCCCTCTGACGGTCCGTCAAATTGACCACGGACCGTGGAGCTGGTCGTGGTCCTGGACTAGTAGCTGCTGGTCGAGGGGTGACCTTTCACGGGCACCACCACAGCCCATCGTCAGGACCATGGCCCGTGAACTGTCATGTTGTCCACGACTCATGAAGGGATCCGTGGTCCACCCCGGCTAGAAGGTACTGAAGTCCATGGGCAGGTCAACGGAAACTGTACACCCTGTCACGGTCCGTGAACGCTACCGTGGTTCACTGGTTTATGTGATTTCTGCTGCATTTTTCTAAGTCTAGGTTTTCGAGGTGTTACAGAAACATTAGGCGAGCTGAAGTGCCACTTGGTGAGTCTCTGACTCCTTTGGCGATTCTCAACTTTCACTATCTTTTGCCTTTTTCATATTTTCCGCTCCTTTTTGCCGGGTAATGTCTTTTCCTTGGTCGTTTGCCTTTCAGTCCACAAATTAAAATTGAAACATGAGTTTGGAGTACAAAATAGGCATCGAGGACACTAATTTTATTAATATAAAGCTCTAAATGAGTCAAAATGCCAGACTCATCAATGTCCCCAACTTAAATTTTTGCTTGTCCTCAAATAAAACACAAGATCAATCAGTTCAATGAGGATGTCTACAAATAGTGTTTCTCAAGATTCAACACGAATGTACACAAGACGTTCAAACTACTACAATGTTCAATTGTGCACTCTAAGTTTCAAATTGTGACTAACCATCATCAAATAGAACTCAAGCGCACAATGCTTGCTTCAAATGCAATTTCAAGCTCAGCAAAAGCAGTCAAATTCCCTCACACCAAGAATGATTCCATGCTCACACGAAATTCCTCAACAATTTAAAATATCATAATCAAATAGAACTCTCACACGAAATTCCTCAACAATTTAAAATATCATAATCAAATAGAACTCTCACACTCCAAAAGATAAACGCATTGACTCTACCCATAGGCTTTCCCTTATTTTCCAATTAACATTATTTTCAGCTCACTCAAGATCACAAAAGTCTTTCAAGGCTTGTAATGTGGCTGAGTGTAAATGTATGATTCTTTTGGTTTAGTGACTTCTACCTTTATGAAGCATGTCCTGCATTTCAGTTTTTCTCATTCTCTTTCACACTATATGATGTTCACAATCCACCCTATGTTCATGTAAGCATGACTTATTTGATACCCCATTTCTTTTCCTCATTTCATAAGCTTTATTTCACAAACTCTTTTCTTTTTCAATCTTTTTCTATTTTCACATCTTTCTTTTCTTTCTCTCTTTTTTACATGGAGGGGTTCCATCTTTTTCTACAAGATCCTTCGAAGGCGAATTTGTCAAACTTCTTGATTTTCCTTGTTTTTCACCAAACCCCAAACATAGGCTTTTTGCCTAAGTTGACTATTCAAATGAACCAATACTTCATGAAGGTTATAGGTGATCGGACAAAGAGATCAAAGTTGTTCAAGTTTCATCCAAAGAAAAGGATAGACTCAAATGGTGCCAAACTAGGTTCACACTCTCACAAGATGGTCACAAAAAGGTATAAGATTAATTTTTGGTTCACTCTTCACAAATTGTGCCTAAGATCATTTCAATTGCTTGCTTACATCAATCAATTGGACTAACGGGCTAAGTTCTAGGTATTACCAAACACATGTTTCAAGAAAACCTCACCACACACGGCATTCAACACAATCATCAATCAAGACTCTACAATTTCAATCTAGTGTGCAACAATCATTACACGAGATCGACTCAACAACCGACTAGTCACAACAGGATGCTAGGAGTTCACATATGACCTATGTAACTCAATTTTCCTCATCCTAGTCGTACAATCATATCGTTTAATCAAGAGCACTATTCAAGTCATCAATATTGATCACAACCCACACTTAAAAATATAAGAGAATTGCCACATTCAAATACATTTAAGAGGTGGCAATATTTTTGTGTTTTTTAAAATTGATTCAAAACTAACATTCCAACATTTTAAAATAGAGGACCAACACAATGGATCACAAACAATGTATATATAAACCAAATTGGGTATCCACAAACAAAACAATCACAAATCAAAGAGTATCCATACCCAAAAGAGGTGGGTATGGAAATACCTCACCCCGCCAACGTAAACTTGCAATTGTCCGCAAAGTCTCAAAAATAGTAAAACAGTCTAAAAGTAATAGAAAGAGAGTTCAAAGTATCATCCTGCCAGGCGAAGCCTAGGGTGAACTCTGCATGTCAGTGACTCCATCTGTCGGGGCATCACTGTCCAGCTCATCAGCATATTTTGCTCCACTACAGCCCACTATCGAGGTATCCCGCAAGGAAGCCTATACCGGTGATTGGAACACCGCACCCTCAAGGTCCTCCAAATCATCGAACACTACTGTGTTATGAACACCTAACTATTCCTCATTGGTCTCAGCCTCAGCGTCATCCTCATCCATAACAACATCTCCGATAGTAGAAGGTGGAGGAACCTCAGAACTGGTCGGGAACTTTACACTCGGGACATCAGGGATCTCTACTGTGCCGAATAGCATCGATAGATCAGTGGACTTCAGCTCGTCCACATCCTTCCTCAGCCCAAAAATATTGGCCTTCAAGGCCGGCACAACATTAGAATCACCCCGGTCCTGCTTACAAGCGTCTACCCTCACCGTAAGGGCATCCAACACAAATTTGTTGGCCTTTATCGATTTTGTGTACTCTCTCAGTTCACCCCTAATCAGGGCCAAGGCAGTACTAATTGCCCTCTCAATCAACCCAGGCACAATGGCCTCTACTTGAAAGGCATGCACATACGCAGACTAAGGGCCTGTTTGTATTGGCGTTTGTCTTATGACTTATAAGCCAAAAGCCATAAGTTAAAATTTCTAACTTATGGCTTTTGGGTTATTTTTGTTATTTTGTCTTTAAAATAAGTGCGTATAAGCACTTTTTGACTTTACCCAAACACTTCGAAACTTGTTAAAAGCTATTTTAGCTTAAAAGAACCTAAAATAAGTCAATCAAAATGGGCACTAAGCTAAATGGCCCATCTTGTACAAGATGGCCTGGGTGATAGGGGATCGGGAGGAAGTAGAAGCAGTGGTGGGAGGGGGTACAATAGATGAATTAGGAGAAGCAAAAGTAGAGGGACCAGAGGTGCCTATAGGCTCACTAGCCTGAGGGGTAAAGATTGCCTCTATAGACAACATATCAACATTGACTACCAGGGACGTGTCCTGTTACGACCCAGGGGTATACCCTAGAAGTAACACGATGTACTTGACCTCAAAGGGGTCTCATACAAGCCTTAGCATATCATGAACATAAGATAATAGAAAATATGGAAAATTTAAAACTTTTCTAATCGAAGTCATTTTCATAAAAGGAAGCGGTAGTCTTTCTATACTTTGTCTCAAACCATCTAATACCACTTTAGAATAAACTCTTGGGACACAACCCATATAATAGTCTCAACATGAAAATAAACACATAAAGGAACTAATGGATGTGTCCTCGAAGCTATGAGGACTCACCAAGTCTTCAACTCCTTTTTGCTCCTTAGAAACCTATCTCCAAGAATCACACACAAGTCTCCAAACCCTACATTTGATTAGAATGTAGGAAAAGTATGCATTAGTACAAAATGTACTAAATATGTTATCTAGCATAATCATAAGAGCATAAGACAGGGGTTAGTCAATATAAGACATAATCCAAAATCATATGAAATACTTCATGAAACATAAAACACAAGAATAAGAGATAATATCATAATCATAAAAAGCAAAGTCTCAAACATAAGCATCATAGAAGCATAATTTGACTCTTAGTCATCTATACCATAATAGAACCATTCTCAAGTAACTTCAAAATCATACTTTGTGCAATGCATGAATAGCATCCCATAATACCACCGCTAAGAACCCCTTTTTGGTCATCTTAATCATAGTCTATATGCATGGTTAAGTCTTAAGCATTTCTACTATAAAGGTACCATACGTCTAAGTAGCCTCAACGCACACTTGTGCAATGCATGAAAGGCATCCCATACTACCCTCCACACTAAGCATAACCATGAAGTCATCTTAGTCATATTCACCCTACTTTGGTCTCACTATTGGCTTGCTACATGTAGACAAGGAAACTATCACCTTTAGTCAAACATATCTTGGAAGGGAACTATGGAAACAACCCAAGCTAAACTACACCATATAAGACAACCCTTCATAACTAGCCTCAAGTCATACTTGTGCAATAGAATAATAAAATTTATTTCTAACTAGTCGTAACTAAAGACATTAACGATTAAAAACATTTTAAATTAAAGGGGGACACAAAAGTGTCAAATATCGATGGGTGTTTTGTCACTAGTAAGTAAAAACAATAAAAATAACTACGAAATCAAGTATGAGGAAGAGTTATTGAGTTGTGACAGCAATACAAGTTGAGATAAATGGTTGGGTATGGCTTTCGATAGGAAATTTGCAAGATGATAGTCACTAGGCAAGCTTTAGATGGAAATAGGTTCACTCTCGGGCAACTTAACCCGTTTCAAATGTGTTCCTCTCGGATACCCATTTGCCGCATGAAGACCATCCTACGCCTTACCCCACTCACTCTCTCAAGTTGAGTGTTAGGATATGGGACTAGGGCTCACCCTCTCGGGCTGAACCTCATGTCGACCCACTCCTTAGGCCATCAGTCTAGTAGTCTTGGTTTAGCAACCTCCCTCTCGGGAAAGCGGGAAACACATGGGTGGCTTTGTATTTGCAACTACAAACCCATTAAATTAAACCACAACCACTAGGTGAAATCACCATTAAAATACATTTACCCTATCAGCAAGCAAAACCCAACATATTTGCTAAATCACACCCCAAGAATGGGGTTTTTAGCCACACATCAAGAGATAGAAATTTAAACCTTCAATGATGTTGAAATCAGATGGGTATAGATAAATAAGTCTTGATTTCAGCAAAGAAAGAAGAATCCAAAAGACCCACTTCCAAATTGAAAGAGGTGAAACCTTTTTCTTCTTCAAGTCTTCAAACCTTTACAAACTTGAGAGTAAAAATAAAAATAGTACTAAATCCAAAATCTAATAAAAATATGATACTAAAAACTGATAAAATCTAATTTTCCTTGATACTGAGCTATAACTCTCAATGAGTATTTATAATTTTCATAAATCTGTGCTGCGGCGGATCACTCGGCGACATTAGTTGGAAACAATGATCAACTCGGTGATTCTCCCTTTGGTGTAGTTCATCGCTGTCTTGCACCATTATTCTACATCGTTGTGCTCTGGGTCATTGGGCAACATAGTACTGCTTCGCAGACCTTCTCGACCATGCGGCGACTGCTCCCTTTTTCCGCCGACTTGATCCTTTCCTTTAGGGCTCAGAACACTTGAGCAAAAAGTGAAGTGACACCCTTCGGCGATTCGCCAAGTGGACTCGGCGATCCTCAGGCCTTCTTTTTCTCATTCTTTTCAGCCTTTTCATTTATTTTTTGCGAAGTAATGTCCATGCATTCCTTCAAACTTCAAATACCTGAAACTTAAAGGTTTTCATCAGATATTGAGATAATATAAGCATTTGAGGACACAATTTCTATAAAAATATAGCCCTAAATGAGTCCAATTTATGGATTCGTCAGGGAGTTGGTTTATAGTTTGATTATTGTGAGTTATGAGGTGTAATAGAGTTGATTAATAGTTAAAAAGTACTGATATATGTCTAAGTAACTAATATAAACCCTCCCCACCCTTTAATATTTAATTTATGAATTTCTTTATTTAATTTACCTTAGGCCAAATTTGAGGCAGCCTGGTAGATCCCATCCACGACCCCCATCCACGGGGCTTGGATGGTCCCACGGACCATACTGGTCACTCGTGTGTTAGGTCTGTGGCTCCTCATATTTTCCAAGGTCGAGGCCTCACTCACGAGACCCTACCCACAGGGCGTGAGTGGTTCCACAGACCGTACTGCATGGTCGTGGTATGTTACTGGAACTTTGGAGAATTGGGGAGGTCTAGCCCTGACTAACGACCCCCACCTACGAGACGTGAGTCCACCCACGACTCCTGGGTGCCCATTTCGTAAGTTGTTGCTGTCTTGACAACTTTTTGGCTGCAATCAAGGCCCTCCTCAAGGATCCTAGGTTGGTCCTTGAAGGGTCATGCCTTGACGTTTAGGTCCTATAACATTAGTACTAAGTAAGGGAGGTTATTTTACGACTCTTATCATTACGTTAGACCACAAGACTACATATTAGGCTCTACCTTACTTCATTAGTTTTCTGGAGTGTTACACCTCGACGTGCTAACCCTTAAACCTTCTTTCTAAGTACATGAGTCATTTCTATGAGTTTTAATCCTCTTACTGCACTCCAAAAATCTTTCGAAAAGCTCTAGAACTCTCTAGTTCAACTTACTAATTTTTGGGGCATTACAATTTCTCCCCCTTGGGATTTTTCTTCCTCGAATGACAATTGTAAACACTTCTTAAAGTCACAACTCTAAGCTAACAGCCCATCATGGATGCACTACATCTAAATGCACACAACCCCAAGGAAGAACTTCAATTCCAAGCTAAACACATTCAACACAAGGGAGTAGGAACTACTTCTACCAACCCAAAATGCATGAAATTTTATATCTACTCATTTTCACGGAGGAACTAATATCTCCTAGCTAAAACACTCAACACAGACTCATGTGGCCTAAATGCAATTTACTCTCAAAAAGCATTCATTCAAGGAGGAACCTTTCAACTCCAAAACTAAGGCATGCTCTTAATTCATTTCATCAAGTCTACATGAAAATCTACTCAAATGCAGTACAACATGAGGAAGACAATGCATATGAGTCATTTCTAACAAGACCTAAGCATTTTCATGAACATGCACCACATAAGAAGATCATGGAAACATACAAATCACACATGACTTCATATAAAAGCAAATCAAGAGGAATTTGTCATCTCAAGATAAAATATGAATAGAAGGGAAAGGATGAGGACATTGGGACATCTCATTGGCCCTTGGCCTCCCAAGTAGCACCTTCACAACCCTGACTAAAGGACACTCTATACCAATTCAATGAACAACTTTCTTGTTCTCAACTTGCTGGTCTAAGATCCCTACCGGTACTTCTAAATTAGAGAAGTTCTCATTAAGCAACCTTAGCTCACAAGCAACCCTACTAACACTACTCAAGATCTCATATGAGCCTACAAAATCGAGAGTAAACTTCTCAAACTCGCTACACCGCTCAAGATGAGAATTTCAAGCAAGCCTAACTCATGAACATCAAGGACACTCAACGACTATAAAAGCACATTATCTCCCCCTTGGGAGAAAGCCTATACAAACTCTTTTAAGCATCACTTCTTTCAATTCTAAGGCCGGAGCAAGTCATTACTTATGATTTTACATCCATCACAAAAGATAATTCTAAACTATGGTGAATTACACTTCTACCCTTCTTAGAGGATTCTATTCACTCAACCCATCTAGGAATTACTTAAACACCCTATTCAACCAATCTATCAACATACTTCAAAACTCATCATGACTAAGTTTGATTCTACCAACAACTAAACATAACCTCACAATCACCTTGCTAGGTAGGAACATTATCACCCCTTTGGGAGTAAGCCTACACAAATTCATCTAAACATCTTTCATAACATAAAGGAAACAATGAAGCATCATTCATATTAAAAACGACATCACAATCTATCATCTCAAATCTCTCAAGTCACATACCTATAATTGGCATAACAACCAACCTTTCTCCCTCCCTCCTTCTAGTATAAGCCCTTGGAGTAGTCATATCCTAAAAACCATCGAATAAGTAACAGGAGAGAGACCTTATAGAGTTAGATTCTATGGCACAACTTGGAAAATGAAGAAGTGAGATTTCTTAACCATCCAATACCCTCCTATCCATAAATGTGGCGCGCTTCACATTTATGAACAAGACTCTACTAGACGTGGTTTGAGATAATCCTAGAACCATTCTAAACCTAGTGCTCTGATATCAAGTTTGTTACGACACAGGGGTATACCCTAGAAGTTGCACGGCATACTTGACCCCGAAGGGGTCCCTTAGCATATCATGAACATAAAATAATAGAAAATATAGAAAATTTAAAAAATTTACAATCGAAGTCATTTTCATAAAAGCAAGCGGAAAACTTTCTATACTTTGTCTCAAACCATCTAATACAACTTTAGAATAATCTCTTGGGACATAGCCCATACAATAGTCTCTACATGAAAATAAAGAAATAAAGGAACTAATGGATGTTGTCATCGAAGCTATGAGGACTCACCAAGTCTTCAACTCCTTTGCTCCTTAGAAACCTATCTCCAAGAATCGCACTCAAGTCTCCAAACCCTACATTTGATTAGAATATAGGTAAACTATGCATTAGTACAAAATGTACTAAATATGTTAGTTAGCATAATCATAAGAGTATAAGACAAGGGTTAGTCAATATAAGACATAATCCAAAATCATATGAAATACTTCATGAAACATAAACCATAAGCATAAGAGACAATATAATAATCATAATAAGCAAAGTCTCCAACATAAGCATCATAGAAGCATAATTTGACTCTTAGTCATCTATACCATAATAGAATCATTCTGAAGTAACTTTAAAAGCATACTTTGTGCAATGCATGAATAGCATCCCATAATACCACCCAAGCTAAGCACCCCTTTTTTGTCATCTTAATCATAGTCTATATACATGGTTAAGTCTTAAGCCTTTCTACTATAAGGGTACCATACTTCTAAGTAACCTCAAAGTGCACTTGTGCAATGCATGAAAGGCATCCCATACTACCCTCCACACTAAGTATAACCTTGAAGTCATCGTAGTCATATTAACCCTACTTTGGTCTCACTATTGGCTTACCACATGTAGACAAGGGAACTATCACATTTAGTCAAACATATCTTGGAAGGAAACTATGGTGACAATCCAAGATAAACTACACCATATAAGAGAAACCTTCATAACTAGCCTCAAGTCGTACTTGTGCAATGTATGAATAGCATCCCATACTACTATCCACACTAAGTACCCCGTTAGACTATCATGAATTCTCACTAGTTGGGGACTAGTCCCTCTTGACTATTTGCCTCTATTTATTTAAGGTACTTCTCTATTTAGTACTAGGCAAGTCACAACCCATGAATGAACTATATTTATCAATTCAAGGTTACCAAGGAATAACCCCCTAATAGGATAGACCATGATATCATCCTCCTAACCTAACTATATTAGGCTAAGCTAACTACCTTGGAAGATACACTAACATGCAAATCCAAGCTACTCTAGGAAAGGTACAAGTATTCCATCCAAGCTACCACGAAATAGTAATAGACCAACTAAGTAATGCTACCCTTACAAGTATACTATGATACAAATGCAAGCTATCCTTAGGAGAGTATTATTCTCAATCCTAAGCTATCCTGAGGAAAGTATGAGTCCTCAATCCCAAGCTACCATGACTAACCTAACTCAAGTTACCCTTCAAAATGCATCTTACAATGCAAAGTCAAGCTATACTTAGGAGAGTATGGATCATCCATCCTAAGCTACCGTTAGGAGAGTATAAGTTCTCAATCCTAAGATATCCTTGACTTCTCCTAAATCAAGCTACGATGAAATTCATATTTCAATGCTAATTTAAGCTATCCTTACAAGAATGCCAAAATGCTAATGTAAGCTATCCTTAGGAGAGTATGATTCTCAATCCCAAGATACCATTAGGATAGAATATGTCCTCAATCCTAAAGCTACCATGAAATGGTCTTGGCCAAAGCAAGTCATGCTACCATGATAGCATTCTAATAATGCTAGTTCAAGCTACCCATTGGAGAGTATAAATCCTCAATCCTAGGATACCATGACTAACTCATGAGTGACATGCATCATATAATGCTAAGTAAAGCTACCCATAGGACAGTGTAAATCCTCAATCCCAAGCTACCCTACATTGGTTTTTTCTTACCAAGTAAAGCGACACATGAAGGGATCATATACCACAACTTCAATATATTCTAGTTTAACATGCTTTGATTCATTTTAGGTGATTAGGTCAACCTAGAATCATTCTATGTGAGAGAACCTTGAATCTCCTAGCATATTTATGGCTAAGTGTTTAAGAGAGAAGAACATAATGCAGGCTTTACCCCCAAAGCACTATCATTGATGACTACAAGCCCTATTCTCAAGGTTTACTTCTTGCTAGCATCTTTATACCTAGATTTCAAGGTATTTCAATGACATTCTTCCTTAGTAGGCGATTCTAGTCAAAATTGATCATAAAGGTTGAAACTCATCTTTTCAAGTCATGATTCATCATATTCAATAAAATCTAGTTCATGTATGTTCCTAACCTTGAACAATTTATAGTCATGAGATTGATTTAGGAAGATCACCTTTGAACCTTCAATTTCACCTCTAATGGCATAAAACCACAAATATCACATTCATCAATTTAGACTAGGGTTTACCATAGAAATAACATAAATTCATCATAATATCATAATTCAATGCTAAAACAATAATTAGGTAATATTCACTAGATTGAAATCATACCTAAACCCTACCCATAATGTAGAAGGAAACTCTAGCTATCTTGGGTTTTTGACTACACAATTGGGGGGAAACCTAGGGGGCTCTATGGGTTGAAGAACCCATACATAAATAAGATAACATACCTTAAATCAAAGCCCTAATCAATATCTCATCAATGGAGGAAAATCTACCCTCTTTTCTTCTCTTCTTCTTCTTCTTCTTCACTTTTAGAGAGGATTTTTGGAGAGAATTTGGGGTCTTAGATGAATGAGTTAAATGATTTAGTTTAGGGGTCTATTAGAAATTTATAGGTGGTTAAATAACTAATTAACCGACCTCCCTTAACCCCTAACTAATTACTAATTAACCCCTATGTCCCTTAACTTAAAACTAAAATTTAAAATTTACCATGACCTACGCCTCCTCCACCCACGGACCGTGGGTGGATCTACTGGACGTGCTGCACCTCCGTAGGTGAGGTATGCAACTAAGAAAATGCAGGCCATCATAGGCCTTGACCCATGACCCCAACCTATGGGGAGTGGGTCCATCTACGACCAGTAGATGGCATCCGTAGGTCGCCTATTTTTTATAGCTTTTAGGGTTGTTTTGAGGTCGTCCTCCTCAAGGACTTGGGTGACCTGGGGGTCGTACCTTGATCCCTAACCCTTAAACCTTCATTCTAAGTACGGGAGTCATTTATATGAGTTTTAATACTCCTACTACACTCCAAAACTCTTTTGAAAGGCTCTAGAAATCTCTAGTTCAACTTACTAGTTTCCGGGGCATTACATATCCGCTAGTGCAACTCTCCTCAAATCAGCCTCATCCCTCATATACTCTTCCTCGATCCATGAGATGTCAGTAGATAAAGTTGATGTCACTTCCTCATCCGTCTTTGCAATGATCAAAACACAGGCCTACCTGCACAACTCAGTAATCAACACAGGAAAAGGAAGAGAAGTCTGACTCTACTTAGCCTTCATGGCCATCTCCTGCTCTACAATCAGACCTAGTTTTAGTTTCTGTTGATCCATGATGCAACCCAAACATGCAGCCTTCAGATGCCGGAGGATCGACTCATTCTGCGAAGGCATCAATGTGTTGCTGATGAAACCGAACCAATATATGGCTGCCACGTTCAGGTCCTTCTTCTCAATAGGTGCACCAGCCTCAATCCACCTCAATGTCACATCAAATATTAGAGGTGCCAACATACCCTTCAAATCATCGAGCGTCTTCTTCTGAATTTTGTTAATATAGTAGTGCGTGAAGTTCGTCGTACATCCAAGGACCTCATTTATCGCGTTGCTTCTGCACTTCACCTTTCGGCCCCGCACTATCACATAATCAACCGGCTTGAAAGCGCTGTCCTTTTTCTTTCCCTTTAGCACCAGCTCCTTGTATCCCAAGTAGGACTCCCGAACTCAAGTAGGAATGTAAGAGCCTCAGGGCTTTTCCACACCTCCGAGTACCAGTCTACAACTCTGTCTACAAAAACCTCTTTTCTTCAATAATGGTCTTCGAACCCTCGACCTTTAATTCTTCAGTGATCGGGATGGAGGAGCCTGAACTGGTGGAGGTGCTTTCTCTACTATCTGAGCTGGAGGTGGAGGATGCGTAAGAGGAATTGGGATCCCAGCTTGATCATTTATCACCTTGGAGCGTAGCTCTACTCTCCTAGACTGCAGGTGTTTATCATATTTTGGCTCAGAAATAGAGGTAAGATAACGGGGATTGAATGACCCTCACTCGAAGAAATGGTGAGGTGAGTGGCATAGACACTCTTGCTATCTGAACTCTACTTCGCTGGTTTGGGCACAACTGGCCCCTTTCCTTTTCCTTTTCCCCAGTCGGAGAATATTTTGCCTGTGTATTCTGGGAGGGAGCAGCTTCACATTGATTACATTGCCTTTTGGCCACTTTCGGGGCGGTTGATTCCTTTCGGCAACTTTTGGTCTAGCCATTATTGCAAAATAAAACCACATACGTTAGATGCAATTCAAAAAAAAATCAATGTTATAAAATTGTACAGGAAGACTGGCCGAACCCATTCGACGACCAAAAAGTAACTCACCGAATGTTACAGAATAATTTCAGAAAATTGGGGCGGAGAAGGACGATCAGAAGGGGCATTTAGCGAATCACTATGTGAACTCGGCGAGCTCAAGAGTATCATAGAATATTACAAAACACAGATAAAAAAAATGAATATAAAAAAGGCGATCAACGGGTCTTTAGGCGAACTGCCAAACCACTCGGCGAGCTCGACCCAGCTTGCCGAATAATCCAACTTAGCCTAATTTTTACCACGACCTTCAATTTCTCATCCACAGCCCACAAAAAAAAACTTAACCAATTAATAAATGCAATTGAGCCTAGACACATACTACCCATCAACTCGGGGTGATCAGACTT